>JABUQX010027420.1:0-72848 GCA_015478945.1 Trachelipus rathkii | reverse complement strand
TATACAGTTGAACTTTACAGTCAAATTAGATATCGATACTCCAATTATATGATACTTTAATTATAGTACGATACGTTCATAATAAGGGTCCATCATCGCCTCTGAGCAGCATTATAATTCAGTACTCCTTTGTTTTTAATCGATCTATTTTAGTTCGCGAAAAATTTTGTGGGCACGAGAATGCCCGAGCAAAATTATCATACTCTTATTATATTAGGATTTAAGTAAATTGCCTAGCTCAGTACCTCTTTAGAGAAAACATGGCATACTTCTTATTTTGTCTTCTCTGTCTCGAGAGCCAAAGCCCATTTTCCTCCTCTACATCATGATTCTTATCAAAACTATAGTTGATGAAGTTGAGCGTTCTCATGTATGTCATTTTATTTTAAGTTTTTATGAAAAATTTATTTAAAGCTGTAAAATTTTACCAAAATCGCTTTGTGTGTGAGGTACATACATGTTTGTACATTTTATTTCTTTTCAAGAGTTAATTTTCTTCATTTATCTCTTAATAAATATGGAGAAGACGTGTCGATTTTTGTCTTTAAAACCCTATTAAATATCAATTACCTATGTGTACTTTTAAGCTTTGAACACAGGTTGGCGTGCAGCTCCAGCCATTTTCTTTTGTGTTTAAATACTTTGATATCTTTAACTTTACCCTATAAAACTTCTTTTTCAAAAATATGCTTTACAGTTTGAAAAATTGTACTTTGTATTTACTTTTTCTTTTTTATGAAATTGTTATGTTATATATTGTTTGTGTTTTATATATCTCTTTGTTTTAGAATAATTTCTAGGGCTTTTTTATCCATAAATTTATCAAATATGATATTCATCTTTAAAAATCGCAATGTGCAGGTGTTGATTTTTGCTAACCTTTAAAAAAATATATTAATCCGGGCATGAGCGTCTGTTGACCTTTAAACGCACCATTGTTTTTTTTTTCCTATATAGCTATAAATTATTCACATAAAATCTTGAAGAAATATTTCCAATGGTTTAAAAAAAATAATATAATTATGGACGTGCAAAGGAGAAAACTACACCCGAGGAATAGCCTACTGATTGCCCTACCTCTATCATATCATATTCTACTTCTATTAAAATCTAATCTAACTCTAGGTTCTTCAATTCTTTATTCTATGTACTCTCCGTGAGGTAGTCCCTTATCTAATCTATCTTATGCTATCTAGTCTCATCTTATCTATCTACTATTTCCTCTATTCATACTATTTACTACAATATTTTTATCAATAATGTGCTTGAAAAGGGTTTTGAATTTTTTTTGCTTTAATTATTATCCCGAAGAGTGAAGAGATAATAAGAAGTTGAAGGTCTATCTATCTATCCTACTCTATCTTAGCTATCTTTATCCTCTATTAACTTATCTACTTCGTATAATAATGGGTATTACTAATTCTTATCTTATTCTTATGTGACTCTATTCTATTCAGTCTGAGTCTAGCTGTACTATCTATCTAGTCTATCTATCTATCTATCTATATCTATTTAATCTATCTATCTATCTAACCTATTAATCTTATCTATCTATCTATCTATCTATCAAATACTATCTATTTATCCTATCTATCTATCTATCTATTTTCGTATCGTTTTCCTATTTACAAAAATTATAATTCTAATAAGTATTATTTTATTGTTGTAAGCATGATTATATATTTTTGGAAAATAATATTGAAATATAAGACCACATAAGGTCTTACCTGAATTGCTATCCGATATATCTTCTATCTATCTTATCTATCTATCTATCTATCTATCTGATCTATCTGTTTATCTATCTGTTAATATCTATCTATGCTATCTATCTATCTATCTATTTATCTATGAACACTATCTATCTATCTATCAAAAATATTTATTCAGATAACAGTTACAATTTTCATCCTGTAATGTAATAAAATGTGTTCTAACAGCTTACTCGCAGTTAAAAATAGAGACGAATTAAAGAACTAAAGACTATCTCATATATTCTATCTTATTCGTATTTCTAATCTATCTACTATCTATCTATCTATTATTCTATTAATTCATAATTATTGCTATTCTATATATCTATCTAATTCACTAGCGTAAAAATCTATTATATTATTGCGGGCTCTACAGTCTTGTCCGCACCGCTAGGTCCTAATCCTAAACGACAAACTTATTAACCAACACGTGTGTGCTAAAAAAAACTATTATATTCACAACCCTACGGCTCTTGCTGAAAGTAACATGATACTTTAGTGAGAAAACATGGTTGTGTCGCTTCGTCGTATTGCTGCTTCACCTCGGTTCCATGATGCACACAGGGAACATCATAATGAGCCCAGTGACGGATCTCAATATCATATTAGATTTACATCATCGTTCATATTTAAACGTATATATTTCACTAGTTACCCATTTTCTAAAGTTGTTGGAGATTACATTTGTATTTTCTTTTTCAAGCTTTAACATTTCATATTAATATTATATATATTTAATTTTTTTAAAATTTGTAACTAGATCTTAATAAAAACAAAAGTATTACACTTTTAGTTAACATAAATTTTTTAGTATTTGGTTTTAAATTTTTATTAATAGTTTTTAAAACTTTATACAAAAGTTATTTCAAAATCATCCAAATTAACTAAGAAGTTATTGTGTGAAAATTTTAAAACCTTTTATTACAAAAAAATGTTATAACTTGATTCTGAAATCATCAAATCAATCAATAAAAGGCACTCCATCCCACTCCACCCCACTCCATCATCTCATTCACGATCCGCTGATAAATGGATTAAAGTTAAATTTAGACATCATTTCCTTATTACAAAAATAAACTTCTTTATGCAAACAAAATAAATTAGTTTTTATTTTAATACATAAATTTGCATTTCACGAAAGTCATGCGAACGTTTATCGAAAATACTCGACAATATTCATACTGGTTAGTACATATCAAATGGTTTTGATGCAATGCTAATCAAATGATAGATACCCATATCCAATGTTTATTTTTTTAAGAGACAATGATGTAAACATGATAAAAGCCTTATTTTAATCTGGAGATAACAATAGCAATTGTTTGAAGCATAAACTTTAGTCAGATAAAAAGCCTGTATTAGAGTCATAGAAAACTATAGTTGAAGTCATTTCCAAATGTAGAGGTGAAGAAACCCATTTTCACTACTCAACAGCGGTTCAAAATGAGTTAAAGCAATTGAAAAAAGCTTTATATTCTTCATCTTACTATGATCCAAGAAGTGCAAACTTTCTTGGACAGCATGTATCCTTCATATGAAGGAAAGATTAGTGTCCCTCAAGGAATCTCTTTCTTTATATACCAGTTCAAATTCCAAGGTTTCTATGCACAAGAATGAGGAAAATAACTCACGAAACTGCATTAAATATTAGAAACCATTTGAAGAAATTAAAAAGACAATCAGTACATCAACAGCTTCTATATACAAAGTAAAATCATTAATCACAACACTGAGGAAACATTTTGATGTATCCTCAAATGAAGATGATCATGGAGTAAAAATATGAAAGCAGAATTAATAAAACACCTCAGTTCTCTCATAAACGATGATTTTCATGATCTTTCTATTTGCATATATACTCGTTACAAAGCAAAAAATTTCCGTTTATTCATTAGAACGAGTTAAATCGTTTCTCCACAAATTGGTTGAAAAGCTTCAAACTGAAGAGTCTGTTGATTCACTCATCCCAATAAACCAATAAAAACTACATCGGCAGAGACAAAATCTCGAAAAAGAAGATCTATCACAGAATCTCTTCTAGAGCTTCTATCGATGTAAAGACATACGTAAGGCAAACAAAAAAGTGGTAAATAAGTTTACAGACTTAATTATCCGCAAAATAAACGATTGCACTTCAATCAGTTAGTGAACAGAGGAGACTATTGAAGGGCAGTAGTATAGGTACACATATTGCAGGGTCGGAGGAGGAGGGGGGTAGGGGCAAAGGAAGAGGGGAGGGGGGTAAGGGGGGGTAAAAAATTTTTTTAATTTTTTTATAATAAAAAATAAAATAAAAAAAAATGTAAAAAAAAAAAAAATTAAAAAAAAATAAAAAAAATAAAAAAAAAAAATAAAATAAAAAAAAAAAAAAAATAAAGAAAATTAAAATAAAATTTTAACAATAAATAAATAAGAAAGGGGGGTGGGGTAAGAGAGGCATTAATGGTGCAGGTGTTCACAAAGATGAGAATAGGAATGTAGAATGGGTGTGATTTAGTTGTTTTCTTGTTGACGTACAAGTCCCTCCTGGATTGTGGCCTATCACGCCCTTTCCGTTTCCACACCACACCGCACCGCACCGCACAGCAAAGCGTCTAGCGACATTTCTAGAAACATGTAGAGTATGCAACATCGCATTTATTTCAAACTTGGCCTCCTGTATGGTACTGGCGTAACCTCATCGGAGACGAGGTTACGTATCCGTGCACCCACCCGGAGGGGGGTGCTTGCCCCTCGTAGGAAAGAAAAGATCGTAGAAGGATGAAATTTGGATAATGTATAGAAAAGGTTGAACGAATTAGAATATAAGAAGATGGAGGAGACGGAGAAGAAGGAGTCAGAGTCTGGGGACCTCCCCTGAAGGGGGTCCCCTGAAGAAATGCACGGAGTGCAAAAAGAAGAGGAAGAAGAAGAAGAAAGAAGAGAGGAGGAAGAAGAAAGAGTGAAGAATAAGGAAAGGTAAAGAAAGGCAATCTCATTGATAGGTAACGTACAATATACTATATATTATTATAATATTATATATATATATATATATATATTATATATATATAATATAATATATATATATATATATATATATATAATATCTATAATATAAGATATATTATATATATATATAATATATAAATAATATAATATATATATATATAATTATATATATAATATAGTATATATATACTATATATATATATTATAATATATATATATATAATATATATTATATATATATATATGATATAATGTACTAGTAAGTATAATATAGATATATATAATATATTATATATATTTATATATCCTATATATATATAATATTAAGTATATATAGCAATAATATATATATAATAATAAAATATATATAATAATTAATAATATGATAAATAATATTGTTATGTTATAGATATGATAGCACAAACATAGGTCAGCTAAGTTTGTTCACTTTTTTGCACGAGGATCTCAGAGATTTATCAGTTGATAGAGAAATATATTACGGACGCGGAACTCTTGGCTGTGCTGTGTTTGCCAAAATTTTCTCTGTCTGATGCGTATTGCGGCGTACTTTTCCCGTTCTATCTAAATCTTCCATCAGTATGATGCGTCATTCCTTCGCTCTCATTGGCATGTTTTGAGATCTAATAATAATAATAATAATCCAGTAATAATAATAAATAATAATAGGAATAATAATAAGATCAATAATACAGATAATAGATAATAATTAATATATAATAAGATACAATAAAATAATTCAAAATAATAATACATAAATAATAAATATTATATGATATTAAAAAGAATAATATATAAAGTATAATAATAATAATAATAATATATGGTGAAAGTTTAGATAGTTAAGTGAGGTTAGTGAGTAATTTTATGAATGTAGTACCATTGCAGCTTTATGTTTCAAAGTATTTAAAATTAACATTGAAATGTTAGACGATAATATACTCTTAAAGAAGTGTGACATACGGTTACATGTTTTGGTAGGCAATGTAGCTAACTTTACCTGTTGTTACGTAGGGAACTTTATTTATGTTAGCAGTTATTCGTTGATATGAGGTATAGTAGGTTTGTTATGTTCTCAGCTCAATCTATGCTCATGGTCAGCTTTAAGTATGATGTGAGCCACTCTTAAAAAATAGATACAAGTTGCGGAGAGTATTCATAGTTAGGATAATGTTATGATAAATTTCTTTGAATAAATACTTAATAAACTAATGGTTAATGTAAAAATCTACCATTTGGATATGTTAGAGATTATTGCTTGTGACATAAGTGTAAATTGCTTTCTTGTTTCGTGTTGGTAATTGTTAGTTATCTTACTTTATTTAGTAGCGGAACTTTGTTAATTGTTTATCCCAAAATGATACTCGTTCGAAAGCTATGTTAGGTTTGTTTTTTGTACCTTATATTCTTGTTTCACTGTTATTGATATGTAGCTTTAATAGTGAGTGAAAACTTTGTTAATACTAGCCATTTATGTCGGTTTGGTTCTGTATATGAATAGATGTATAATGAAAGAAACTATATGTTTTTAATGTTTATGTTTGAGTAAAAGATATGACTTGAATCATAGATCATAGTCAATAGCTCAGTTGTGGAAGATCCACAGAATGAACGGGAAGGGAGGGGCTAGGTAGCCTTGTAATTTACTGATTTATCTGAATTTACTGCCTTTAAAGGGTCGAGAACTTTTTACATTTTAACAATAAATTTTATTCAAAGAACTTATTTTTATGCTTATGTTTTACCAAATATTGACTTGGATCAATTAGATCAACTAGATCATACGGTATCAATAGATGAGAATATGATCGGCATGGAGCTGCAGTGGGGGAGACGAGACGAAATGATTTGATATTCATTGATTTTACTGATTTAAGCTGCTAAAGGGTCAATAAAACTTTTTACTCATATTACATAATAAATTTTATTCAAGAGAATACAAGCTATTTTTATGGTCATCCTTTATTCAACTAAATGAGTCGACTGAATGCATAATATGATCAATAGATTCAATTTAATTATATAGATCATAGAGATGACGAAATGGGGAGGGGTTAGTGTAGTTGAATTTACTGATTATACAAGCTTTAGGTCGTAAACTTTTACATTTTATACTCAAATAATTTTTCTGTATACACAATCGTAATTTTTACTGTTTATACAAAAGTATGACTATGATAATCATTGATCAATAGGATGCTACTGATTGGGGTAGGTGTATTGTCATTTAATGAATGGTATTTGGGTAAATAAATACAACTTTGTAAAAATGCAAAATTATTTTTACGTTATACGAGAAGATTTAAAACTTCATTTTTTATATAGTAACAAACAAAAAGTTTTAAAACAAATAAAAATAATTAAATAGTAGTTTTTTGTAAATATATTGTTAAATATAAATAAACATACTTAAAAAATAATAAAGGAATAATAATTGTATATATAAGTTTAATAAAATTTTATAGTGAAATAATTTAACAGAATATAAAAAAAGTTTAAAACAAAATAATTTTATATAAAAATTACAGTTTAAAATTACAGAAATAAAGATAAAATTAAAAATCGAATGAACAAAGATTCTTTTAATTATCTTATTAAATAAATGAAATTAGAGATAGATGAGCTAAAAACTAAATAATAATTAAAATAAACAGAGATATTAAAAAATTGTAATAAATTAAAATGAAAAATAGAGGTGAAATAAAAAACAGCAAACAAAAGTTCCATGTTTCATCTTCGGGAAAAATAATTTTAGTTGACGTTTAAAAAAATGAAAAATCGAGATTTTTGAAAATAGAAGTTTCAGTCTTCAACCTTTAGAAGAGAGAGTGTATCTTTTGAAAAATGAAATACAAATACACGACTTGTACATGACTGAAGTTGATTTAATTTATACGAATATTTGATATTTTATATACATATATATATATATAGTAACTTAAAAAATACATAACTTTAAAATCATTTTTTTATTATATAACTATTAAAAAAATAATTTAATAATATATAGTAATTATTATATATTATATTATATATATATATAAATATATATATTCACCATTTTTTCAATATAATAGCGCGAAATGAAATTGATTATTTTGTTGCTGTACAACAATGCAAGAAAAAAACCTTATCCTTTTGTATAGACTATTCGAAGATGGAGCTGTTCAGGTTTAACAAGTGAGATTAAATATATAAAGAGATCAATAGGATGAAATAATAATCCTTAATAAAATATATAATTAATAATATAATAAGAAATTAAGAATAAATAATATAATAATAATTAATAATAATATCAATATAATAATCATTATATAATAATAAAATAATAATATCATATTAATAAATAATTATAATAATAATAAGTTATAAATAATAATATAATAATAATAATAATATAATAATAATAATATATAAATAATAATAATAAAATAATAATAATTAATAATAATATAATATATAATAATAATAATATAATCAATAATAAAATAATAATATAATAATAATAATAAATATATAATGAATAATAATAATAATCAGAGTGAATAATAATAATAATATTAATGAAATAATAATAATAATTAATTAAGTAATAATAAAATAATAATCAATAATAATAATAATAATAATAGTATATACGTCTGGTGATAGTGTAGGTTAGGTTATATATAAATTTTCTTTTGTTGGCTCTTGATAAATATTACATGTTCAATCGTAAATCTAACATTGATTGTTACGAGAAATATATCTTGCGAAAAAGGCGAAGAGATTGTTTTGTAGGTAATGTTAACTCTTTTACTGTTGCTAAGTAGGAGTATCTAAATTGTTAATGTGTAGCAGTTTTCGTATGTAAGCGTAATAGTATAGGTATTTATGCACACGTATTTCTTACGTTGGTTTGCTATGTTATCTTTATTGAATGTGAACACTATTGATATGCTTAGCATTGTATTCATTACTTTTGGTAGAATATTTTATTTCAATGAACCATAACAAATTTCGCTTTAACTAATTGTTATACTTCTATTGGGTTAATTCAATCAGATCAATAGATCATAAGATCAATAATCAGTAGATCCTATTGGATGGAATGGAGGGAAGGTAAGTTTTAAATTTATCTTATTAACTTTATTTCTTGCTTTAGGGTATGTAAAACCGCAATTTTTTTACGTTATAAATCATTAATGCTGCAACTTATACACTAACAACACCAGAATGTTTTAAACAATAAACAAAAAGAAATAAAAGTTTTTAAAAAATAATAGTTTTATATAAAAACAAAATTGAAAATATATAAAATTTGAAAATATAATAAATAATTAATAAATAAACAAAAATTAATACAAGTATACAATTATACAATGAAACTTGTAAAATAAAATATACATGTTTCGATCTGTAGAAAAATAATAATATTTTTAAGTTGACGTTTTAATCAAAAAGAAAGTGGAGAATTTGTAACTGGACATGTTTAGTTTTCCGACTTTTAAGAAACAGGTTTCTTTGTAAGATGCAATACAAATAATGGCTTGTCCTATGGGTGAACTAAATTAATCAATAGTGAAAAGGTAAGTCTGTATTCATAATATGAAAAGATAAAGAGATAGACGAGTTATAATAAATACAGAGCTCTTTTGTGAACAGATTCCAAATGATATATGAGTCCGACATATGGTGATTCTGCCTTATATAATGTGGGGAGAGAATGAATAGAGAGATAGGGTATGGAGATGATATAAAGCAGGTTTCATTTAGCAGTTCGGGCTTATCGAAAGGTGTTGCAATTTAGTATAAGACATGAAACATTGCAGCTGCACATTCATATGTGATTAGGGAATTAATATGTTTAGTTTTAACGCGTAGGTCCTTACCAGTTAATGCCGGCTACTTATTTATCGATGTGGCATATCGTTTTAGGCTCACCAGTTAGGCTAATCCTTGTCATAAAATAACAAGAAGCGCTGTTCAGTCATTAATTGATTAGGACTCGCCGTTAGGTTTTACAACTTTATCCATTGTTAAGAACCCATGACCATTCTTTCAGTTTTAACGCTCGACTTTGCACCTGTGACAGATGGTTATCTGCTAGTACAAATACGAATAATTGGTGTCAATGGAAGATATCTTCTTCACCGCCCCAAAGGTATGTGCGATTTTTTTTTAAGTAAAAAAAAATGTCTTTATAAACAAAATAAAAATAAATTAAACTTTATTAAAATAATATTTAACATTTTTTTTAAATAGATAAAATTAAAAAAGAAAAGAAAGTCATTTACAATAACATAGAGATTGAAATAGGAATTAAGAAGAAAAGTGTAAAATGAAGCTTATAAAATAAAAATAGCTGAAACAAAATGTACATCTTCAACTAAGGAGAACATGTGAACAGTTAAGACTGCTATTATGGTTAAGATAGAGTGTGGACGCTATAATTATAAGATCTTTGTGTCTAGATTCATATATATACCTATAATATATATTATAATATATTATATACTACATATATATATATACTACTATATAACCTATATATTATACTAATATATATATATATAATACTATTATATTATTAAACCAGTATATAAGGTATATATCATAGTATAAATATAATATATATAGTATTATGTATTTATACTATTATTTTTATTTATATAATTTATTATTATATTTATAAATGTGAATATATCATATTATATATATGATACTTATATAATACTATATAGATGATATATATATAACTAAATCTACGTTATTATTATTTTATTATATATAGTATATTGATAATATATACTACTATTATATATATTATATATTTAATATAATATATATATATTATATATTATTTATTATATTTTATATATATATAGTATATACTTTAGTATATATATATTATTGTAACGCCTTATATGGTATCGCCCTTCCTCTTAGTCTTTTACTTTCCTCGATTCTTCATCCTTCCTTTCTTCTTCCTCCTTCTTCTTTTTCTTCCTCTCTGTTTTGTGCTATTCCTGCGTGCATTTCTTCTGGGACCCTTCTCCGGGGGGTTCCCAGACATCTGACGCCTCTTCCTCCGTCTCTTCCATCTTCTTATATTCTAATTCGTTCAACCTTTTCTCTACATTATCCAATTTCATCCTTTACAAACACATTGCTCTTTCCATAATTCATCCAAAAAATTTCTAAATATGGGTGTTAGCGAGATAGACGTAAGCCTCGTCTCCGATGAGGTTACGCCAGTACCATAAAGGAGGCCAAGTTTTAAATAAATGCGATGTTGCATACTCTACATGTTGCTAGAAATGGTCACTAACCTTTGATGTGCGGAGTTGCGGTGCGGTGCGGTGCGGTGAGGTGCGGTTGCGTGGTGCGGTGTGGTGTGGGTGGTGCGGTGCTTTGTTCGTGCGGTTGGCGGTATCGGTGCGTGCGGTAGTGTGCGGTGTGGCTGCGGTGGCGGCGAGTCGGTGCGGAACGGCAAGGAGTGATGACGCATCCGGAGTGGTATGATTAGCAAAAGAAACAATATAAATTCCACCCATCTCTTTTCTCAGCTTTCCAATCCTGACACAATTAATACCTCTTCTTACGCCACAACCCACTATTCTTAATTTATTTATTGTTAAAATTGATATTTTTTTTTTTTTTTATTTTTTTTTTTAAATTTTTTTTTACTTTTTTTTTAATTTTTTTCTTTTATCTTCTATTTTTTTTTCATCTAATTTATTCTTTTAATTTTTGTCCTAAATAAAAAAATAAAAAAAAATAATCATTTAGCCCCTCACCCCTTTGTATACCAACCCAACCATCTCACTCCGCCGCATCCGCAAATATGTGTCGCTATAACTACTGTCCCTTCAATATTCCTGCTGTTACTACTTTTATTTTTTTTTATGTTTTTGTTTTGTGACAGTTGTCACCTTCACTTTATCTCACAGGGTAGGGGCCGCTCACATTCCAAGTGAGGGGAATGTTGCACACACATCAGTTTTATTCATCAAACTTAATGGCACAACATAGGCAGATGAGCACAGACCAGGGCTTTAAAGTGAGAGAAAGATAGAGATTCAAACACGAGAGAGACAGAAGATTGAAAGGAGGAGATTCTCACAAAAACAGAGGTGGCAGGAAAGAAAGAAGCCCAGCAGCGAATTAGTCTGGAGTTGACCAAACTATCCAACACAGAAACTTATGCGCCGACACAGCACACACCTTGCTGCGTACTAAGGGCGTCGTAAGGCGTGGTGGTAAACGAGTGATAAGATTGCCCTGAGCAACCTGCCGCTTCGCGGTTACCTATAGAAGAGAGAGATAAAGCACGTACCAACATGGCGCAGCAAAGATAGAGGGTCAAGTGAACTGGAAAAGTGCAGAACAGTTCATAAGCCTTTTTGGCCTTTGAATCGACCCTATCCAAAAGCAGGGTAAACCAGAGCCCCCCCAGATATGAGACAGTACTCCATACTAGGGCGGATGAGGCCCCCTGTCATAGCTGGAGCAACTGAGAAGCGAAAAAAAGTCTCGCAGCTAAACAGAACTCCCCAGTTTCTTTGGAGCCGCCCTAGCAACCATTGTGATCGTGCGATTTCACGACCTTTTTTGTTAATGTTGAGCCAAGGAATGTTTATCACTGTCTACAGATTCTAGCGAATGGGTATGGGATTTTGAGACGATGAGAACCGTCGAAAGAGATAGGAAAGTTTAGAAGGTGTCTTAGAGAGGAGGATTTGCAGAAGTTGAGTCGTTTTTAAGTGAATTGAATTTCAACAAGGTTGAGACGACCCCTACCCCGGAAATTCTATCCAGGTCACTGAGAATAGAAATCGGAAGATTAAGACGAGATGCAATTCTAGAAGTAAGGAAGAGGAGCAGAATTTGAAATGAGTTGAGCATATAAGTTCAAGTTTCACTCGGCTATATCGAATGACCTGTTAATCTGGATAATTTCTAAGAGAATGATCATTAATTTGAAGAAATAGACACGTCTTCATCATATGTCAGTGTACCCTTGGATGAACAGCCACTGTTGATATAGAAAAAGAAGTATGAGAAAAAGAATCAACAACACCTGATATTGAGCGATTTGAAAGAAATCTAGACATAAGTTAAGCAAAGAGAAGGAGTAACCCAAAGGAGGATTCTTGAGAGCAGTGACGCGTGCATTCTCGGCAAATGCTATCTGGATATGTACGAGAGCGCCACCACTGCAAGTCTTTCCCGTAGTTTTTTCTGAGGCGGAAAACCATCAATCAATTTAGAATAGGTATAAGTATATCGCAGAGACCTCGATGCTTCACGAATAGATCCGTACTGCAATTTCGAAAGAAAGTTGAATTGAGATCTCACAGGTCGGTCTATAGCATTGGGATGATGTGGGGGGAATGAGGTTGGAGGTGGTTGAGTGTATGTAGTTGGTGGGGAATGGTCATTTAGAGGTGATATACACTCAGTAAAGATGGTCAAGTAACAAATTTCATTCAGTTCACGCCCACTAGTTTTACCATAGGATTTTGAAATTATTTAGCAATGCTGAATAATCTACGATGAAAGATAAACAGCATATCATGTGGATAATAAAGATTCAATGTAATATCTTAATTTACATAATTTCCACTACTTACCAAATTAACCTGTATGTGAAATGAAGCCATATATCGTTAATAAATTATTAAAATATATTTTTTTAAAGGGTGTATGCTGGAATAGGATGATATGCTGGAAATGCACTAAGGTGTGGGTTCTGTATTATTTCTATTTTTTCTAAAATTTAGCAAATACCTCATCATCTTAAGTAATTGCTTTATATATATATATACATTTCTTACGTTATATATAATAAAGTATCTATATATATACATATATATTAAATATTTTATTTATATTTAATATTATATATATTATTTTTTTATTATTTTTTTATACGTTTATATTTATTATACTATATTAATATATATTATTTTGTGAGTATAACTTTTTATTTGAAATTATTAGTGAATTATTAGTGAAATTATTATATTATCTTTTTGTTTTAATTTAATATTATAATTTTATTCTTCTGTTTAAAAAAATTTATAGTAAAATTCTTTTATTAAATTCTTTTAATATAACAAATAATTATTAATATATTATTATATGATTATTATATTATTATAATATTCTCTTCTTTTTTATCTTTTATTATTATTTTATTTATTTTATTACTACATATTATATAAAATTATATATATTTATAATATTATTATATTATATTATATATATGTATATATTATGTGGTGACTGTTTATATGTTACTCTTTGTGAATAATTTTAATCAAGTTTGACCCTATTATTTATTATTTTTATTTTTTTTTTTTTTTTTTTTACGTTACCTTTTACCCTAGTTTTATGAAAAATTTAATTCTATATTGTAAATATTGGTATGTTTATCAAGTTTGCAAAGGAAAGGTTGCGCCTTCAGGACCTTTAAAAATAATAACCAGAAAAAAATACACGTGGTAATAAGAAGGTGGTTTAATCAAGCGAAATATAAGTTATATTCAATACTTAAATGATAACATGTGTAATAAATAAGAATACAAAACTAACTAAGACGTATCCCAGAGTGACATCATATATAGACGTCATACCCGTCAGCGAATGAAATAGAAAGCTCCAGTAGTTTTCAACAATGGAACATTTAACGTCAGATGTTTATACTCAATCGAACGCAAAGTTCTGCGGATCGGGATGAGCTGACAACACATTTCCATGAAACAATTAATATGTTTCCCTTACTGTGAAATATATTTACTTGAGTATTACTTGCATGACATAAATAGTATGTAAGATTGCCATCGAGAAAATAAGCAAGTTTTAAGTGTATAATTTTCCTATGTTCGTGTTGTGAACTTAACTTTATGTGAAAGTACCAGATTATCTTAGCAGGATGTATTTTTTTGGGGAAATAGCACTCTTTCCAACACAGAAGATGATAAACTTTATCCCAAAATTAGAAGCCTTGTAAAAGAATGGAGACAAATAAAAACACTTTTCGATAGATCATCGGAAAGCTCATAAGAAAAAAGGAAGTAGATTATTGAAATGAAACTCAACGAGAATCCTGTTTGACATATGCAACAAACGGCTTTGACATGAATTATTACTCCGACAATGATACAGAAGTTATTTATGATTAACCAGAAGCTTTAAAAGTACGAACTCATAAATTACGGAATTGATTACAACGAACTTGAAAGAAAAAGAAGAGCTGCGAAATATGAGAGAAGACAGTCTTGATGAGAAAAGAGCGAAGTGATCGTTAATATGAGCTATTCCGAAATTAATATATTTCAAAAACTCCAATTATTTACTGCTAATATATTTGGCACATTTATGCTGTTTTATATGATGTTGCATCACCAAATCACTTTCCTATTTCTACAGGGCAAACTGCCGAATTGCTGTCGTCGTCATCTTTTAGCAGCATTAAGATTCCATTATCGTACCAGTCGCCGGAAAATCCACTGATAATATTGTGCTTGAACATCCTTTCGTACAAGATCTGGAAGTATCAGGTGACCAAAAGGAAAAGAGAACGCCTTAAACTAATGACAATTAAGCTTACCGCGACCTTAGTTAAATATAAACTTAGTGATAGAGATGCAGTTTAAATTCTGATTGTTACAACCAAGGCATTGGCTCATAGTGTCGTAGATTTTTTTAGCAACAGGTCTTCTGTTCACATTTTAAAAGAGTGAAGAAAGGGAAAGTGAAAATGAAAAACACTTCAAGGGCACCAAATTGGAAGCTGCTGTCGTGCATTGGGGTGGTAAATTACTACTAGCGTTAACAGGTAAAGAGACCGTACATAAATATTCAGTGATCTTATCTATTAACCTTGTAGACATCACATATGTGAAATCATTCTTAGAACCGTTTTCGAAGAAAGGATGGATAACACTTTAAAAGATTTCAAAACGCGTTGTCTGGAATCAATGTTCATAATTTTCAACCAGGGATTAAAAGCTAAAAGATCGAGGAATGTTTGGATTAGAGCGTTATATCTTAAATTCTTGACTTTGTTATATATAATTTGAGGGAATAGCAGCCTAAATGGAAAAATAGATAATTTCTAGAATTAACAGAAATTTTCCTTGGCGAAGCACCATCTCGTGCAAGATCTTTATGTATCCATTACGGAAAGTGGATAGTAATAGCTCTTTAGTTCTTCAAAATCTTTCTGTTAACCAAATAAGGAGAACAAGATCTGTGTTATTTGTATTTTTCTGGTCAGTGTGTATGTGGAAACATGGTTTTGTGTGACCTCTGCTGCAAAGGCACCGTATCTGGATTTCAGAGTTCTTTCGCAACCTTTTGGATATTAAGCTAACAATCGTAGCATTTCTTTTGTTGCTTTAGAAAAATTAAGGAATCATTTTCAGTAATAGTCGAAGGCTCCCCTTAAGATCCCTTCCTTCAATAAACAAACAATAGAATGTGAATCGAAAAAGAAAATGGTAAATGCTTTAGAAAACGAGAGTCAGAATCTCCAAAAGAAAATAAGAAACGAATATAATAAAAAATCAAAAATATTTCCAGAAAAGAATAGCATTAATTGGAAAATTCGTGTTAATCGAAACTTGAGGATTATTCAATGAGATTGTGACTTGCAAGGATGACTATCTTAAGACAAATCCTTATTTTAAATAAATGTACAAATTTGTCCGTTTTTTCTATAAAGTTAATAAATAATATAAGGACTGATATGAATACGAATATATTAATATTATATTAAAAAATAAAGTAATCAATAATATAAATAAATATTATATATGAATATATAATATATTTATTATTATAAAATAACAATATAATAATAATTTTAATAATATATAATATATAATTATATATATTTAATTATATTACTAGTTATGATATTATATAAAATATAATATAATTAATAGATATATAAAATAATATGATAATATAATAATATAAATATTATATAAGATAAAAGATAAGGTATAGATATATATTATATATTTATTAATTATATATCATTATATATTAATATATTATATATTATATATATTATAATTTATATTATATCATGTAAAGTAATTATATACAATATATATATTATATAGTATATATATATATATAATATATAATATATAATATTATTATTACTCTATATATATATACATAGATAATATTATTATATAGTACAGTATATATATTATATATAATGATTATATATATATAATATATTAATATATATAGAAGGAAAAAAACCCAAGTTGACTATTTGGCAAGATTCTTTCCCATCTTTATTTATTTGAAATTTTCAGTACCGTGACTTTCAACTGCATTCAACTTTTTAGTAATGACTGAATTACATTTAAACTAAAAAATATTACTTTATTTTAAGAAATCTTTAAAATTTTGTAATTCCATTGTTAGAAATAGTAAAAGGATAAAATAACTTTATGAACCTTTTCAAATTACTTTGATCATCTATATAGTTTTTTTTTTTTTATTTTATTTTCCTATCCCTTTTTTTCACAATGTTCTTCTAATATCAATGATAATTTTTTGAGGTCTTACAAACTTCATAAGAATCCTCAACACTACTTACCTTAGTAAGTTATTCTAAATAAGTCAATCCCAATACTTTATTCTAATTTAATGAATTTTTGCAGTTGTTAATTACAAACTTTTTTTCTTCATTTCATAATAATTCCTCTTGGAATGATATAATAACTAGTGCAGATGTTCTAAGATTGTATAGAGTGTCCGGTTGAGGTTCTGTGTTAGACAAAGGAAGAGTTCGTTGAATCAATTTTGTAAATCTTGGTTCGTTTTTAAATTCAGTTTTTCTTTTAAAATCTACAGTTTCTCCAATATAACAACTATTCTTTACTATTTGAGAGCAATCTCTCTATTTTTTGTTATATTTGTCAAGCTGTTGTAAGGCTTATTATGTGTGCCTTTCTTTTTTGTAGCAGGCAACTAAACGGAATACTATTATAATTTTTGGATAATGATATTAATTTGGGTTATAAAGAATTTCATGGGCATTGAAG
This sequence comes from Trachelipus rathkii, assembly GCA_015478945.1. Lineage (NCBI taxonomy): Eukaryota > Metazoa > Arthropoda > Malacostraca > Isopoda > Trachelipodidae > Trachelipus > Trachelipus rathkii. The sequence continues at coordinate 55,024 of JABUQX010027420.1, read as the reverse complement.
ATGCTTCATGATGAAGCATAAGAAGATTTTCTTACTTAGTCAACAAAGATCTAAGTAAAATTTTAGAAAGTTTTTTTTGTCTTTCGAAAGCATTTTAGAAATATTAATAACTTTGGGATCCTAGTGCCAAAAACTGAGTTAAATTAGTATATCAATTTCATTATTTAAGGAATTAGACCGGAACTCGAGCACATTTTAAACTCTCTTATTAAAGCCAGCATTCTTAACTCTTAATCTTCCTTCGCTCCCACTATTTTTTATGCGACTTCCTAAGCTTTTCACAAAGAAGACTGTTCCTGTAAGACCAAATTATTCTCGAACGTCAATAAGCGGTTACCCTACAATACTCTATCTAATGGGATCTCTAACTTCTTTCACCTCTAATTGGAAATATATTCTACTATTCCCATGTTTAAAATAATTTCTGAAGAAGTTATTAATAAATTTCAAAACTTTGAATTAAAAAACAGTAAACTTGTTAGTTTTGATGTAGTATCGGCTTTATCAACAAAGTGTCCATCCTGGGTACAGATGATTGCGCTCATGTACGACATGTGGTCTTTAAAATACCTACTATTAAGAAAAATCTCTACTATTGTCTGAGGTTCTCACTCCAGACGTCTTCATTCCCCTTAATCAGCTTTGCTTCACCATGCCTATATTTTTCTTTTACATTGAAGTACTTCGTCACCGACCTCTTTGGCCTCTCAAGCGATATTATATAATATATATATACTATATATATTATATTATAGATATCATAAGTATTATATATATAAATATATATCAGTATTATATATATATATTATAATTAACGTATATATATACTACTATATATATATCAAACAATAGATATATATGAGTATAATATATATATATATTGTTGAGTCAATGTACAGGACTTACCACGGGTAGAATCAGCATCAGTACTCATACTGAAATTGAAAAAGATTCAACATCATCGGTTGGGTCCTGGTCATGAACATCATATCTCTGGATGTCAAGCGAAGAAAATTTGAATGGCCAGATAGTGAATATTCAGCTCAAAAAAGAAATAAAAATAGATAAAATTATTCCTTTTTATTATAACAGTAGTCCTAATATTTACATAAAACCCAAAATCCTACTGTGTGATGAGGTTAAGCCCCAAAATCTTGGAGATTTACATAGAAAGATAAAATTTGCTACTAAAGTGGGAAGACTCAGATAAGATATGGGACAATCTTTAAGAAGGGTCTATGGAAGACAAGTAGAAAGTGGAACGAAAAAGGTGATATAGGGTCCAGTTGGGACAATCAATGAAGATATTTTGAACAGATTGCTGGGTAGGCGACGGCTAAAATTTACAGATGGGAGGAGGGTCCGTGACTATAGTGATTGTGAGTGATATTGTGTGGCCCAATACGAAGGCGTGCAAGTATATCACCTCATGTAAGCGCTTTTCGTCGGTGGAAAGAAGACCGACTCATCAATGTTCGGCTTTATGTTTCTAGTTTCGCTCCCCGCTGATCACTCGTCCAGCTCTCATTCGCCAACAAGATCGAAAGCCTTGGTCGAAGAGCAGGATAGTAATCAGTTGATGGATAGGCAACTTTGTCGATGGCAAATCCTGGGAGGTACCTTTGTGAAACATGCTCGAAACGAAGAATCTTGCCATTTTTGTGCCTCTACGTTTCACCAGCGTATTTCCATTGCCAGATACAATACAGGTGAGAGGGGTTCCAGCAATACGTGATTTCGTTTCTACAGGGAGTGGAGAGACCGAGATGAAATTGTAAATAAACTATTGTTAACCTATTGTGTTTTTTAGATATAAGCATATTAAAACGTGAATTCAGTATCAATAGCAATAATTAGCTCTTAGAAACTCACTCCTACGTCATATGCAGTTTTAAACCTTATAAATTCTTAGCTATTAGTTCTGCCTTAAAAATTGAGAAATGAGGGGAGGGTATGGGAGAGGTTGCGGTCAGGAAATACAGCAGTTGCGCCCACACCGTCCCTTATTTTAGAGCCGTCAGTAAACAATGGAGTAAATTCAACTTGAAAAAAAAATGAACAGAATGAATGCTTCACCTCAAAAAAATTTTGGCTAGATTTGGAGAGAGTTGTCAGGGCCAAGCAAATGGTAGGAGCGGGAATAGCCAATGTGTGTGCCCTTCGTCGTAAGACAAGGCTGGCACTTTTGCGAAGGGATGTTAAGGAAAATTAAGGATGTTATGAACTCTGTTTGCAAAATGGCCAGTAATTAGGATTCTGAGCTATCTTCTGCAGAATCGGTGTCAGCAGACGGTAGTATTAGGGTTTGAAAAACGAAGATAACTTGTGACAATGATGTATTACCCTTATCGAAGAGAATCAGATTTGTGAGAGCCGAGATGGATGTCACAGAAGAGCAAAACAAAGTCATTAACGTCGATTTTTGAGATCAATTAATATGCGGATGCGATATGTTAGCGGTGGTAAGACTCACAAGTGAGGTTCTAATAATTTGACTTGTGGAAGTGTGAGAAGGGTTGGGCGTTACCATAAATATAGTGTAGAAGATATGTCGTGCTGGAAGAAGGGTGCACCATTCTTCGATTCCCCTTTTTCTTAAAAAGCACACTGCTGAGTTTTTGGTAGGAGAGAAATATAAGCCGAGGGAGTTACCCCATTGGTGGAAATCTTCTAATAGCTCGTTGAGTCTGCCGTTCAAGAAAAGGCAAACTGTGCCTGGCTATTATAATACGCAAGGTCCATCAACATAGAAGAGAGAATAATTGACCGGTCGCCTGGACTATTTTGGAGTAATTGTAGTCCATTTAAGCATCGTGAGATCAAATAGTAATTACACTTAGACACTATCTCTGCGGAACGCCTCATCAGAATTAAAGTGTCGTGACAGTAATGGAAGAGCATCGAACCTGGATGGATACTTGACAGGAGGAACCTTTATTCAGTTGATAAAGAGGGTAGTTGTCCAATGCCGAGTTTAAGGAGATATTCTCCAGTTCTCCCCGTCTGTTCGAATATATGCTTTTCCAGGTCAAATGTAGAATTACATTAGAATCATCCCCGCCAGTTGAGAATGCTTCCCCGATGTTATGATCTATTTTAAACAAAGGGTCCGCGGTTGAACGATTTTTGCGGAAACCAAACTGGAAATTTGAGAAGGTCTGGCGATTCTCTAGAACAGGGAGAAAGCGGATTGAAACCATTTTCTCCATTAATTTACAGGAAATGATGAGGTCAGCAAAATTGTCTGTTGGCTGTCCGATAACTTTGGTTTTTCCAGTTTGGGGATAGAATTCAAAAACTGTAGTCCAAATAGAAGGAAAAAAGATCGATCCAGATTCTATTATACAGATCCACAAAAATGTTGACGCCGAGGAATGGATATGAAGAGTCATATGTTACGAAATCATGTCTGAATTCAATGATGTCGACCGTCTTTGCTATTCCCAATGCAGTGATACTCTGCAAGTGTAAATAGACGGTTGTAGAATGATCGTTATCCCCTTCGCTGTTTTGAAAAGTTGGCAGTGCTTTGTCAGTTCTCAGTTTTTTGGAAAGAACTTCAGGGTAGCGGATAAGAACTCGAGTACGGCAAATTTTTACGTATATTACCAAACGCAATTCCGCTACAGTTTGTAGTAGGAGTGAATCGGGAGAACGTGGTGCAGTTTTTTTAATGGCGGAGGGCCCACAATTACGACTGTGGTTGTTTATTATTTTGAGCGACGAGATATTCGTGTGTAACATTTACAGCCAGCACTAAAGGAAGGATAGTTGTGGGGTTAACAATCGATATGTTAGTTCGAAAAAATTGTTTACTCGTTTCTCGAAGCAAGTCGTCATCTCATCAGCGGAAGCTTGCAATTCCACACTCACCCTTTGTTGAACCAAGAGTGCGCAACAACATAACAAACAGAAGAAACTCTAGAAGGCAATGCCAAAAGGACCAATACCACCCAAACATAATATTTTTAAAGTAGCTGAGCGAGATCTCGGCTAATTAATCGACAAATGGCCTGTAAACAATTTTTCGAAACTAACATATCGATTGTGTTTAACCCACAACTATCACTTCCTTTAGTGTGTAAGTTACCAGAAATATCTCGTCGTCTCCTCAACAACTTTCCTCCTCACCACTAGTCCTACAATTGTTGGGCCTGATATATACTGACACGATCTCCGCTCACTACTACTGTAAGCAGATAGCGTGGTACTATAGTTTTGCAGCTACCTCGACGTTCTTCCGCTTACCCAATCTTCAAAAACTGAGAAATGCCAAAGCACTGCGAATATAAAAGGGGAAAGAACTCATACGCTACACCGTGTGTGTGTTATACACTTGCAGGATACAAGCACCCATTGGGCGAATAGCAAGACGGTGCTCTTGTTCACGACAATGATTGTCGTACATGCATGCTCGTCCATATCCATTCCTCGCGTCACACATTTTGCTGGATCTGTAGATAATAGAAATCTGGATCGAATTTCCTATATAATATATTTCTGTTTGACCTACATTTCTGTAATTCTATCCCAAACGCTGGGAAGAACCCAAGGTTATATGCAAAGCAATTTTTGCCTGAGCCTATACATTCTGTTATAAATTAATGAGAAATGGTTTCATATCATTCAAGATACTACCAGAGATTGCAAGCCTTTTCCAATTTCCAGTTTGGTTTCCGCAAAAACGTTCAATCCGCGGACCCTTTGTTAAAACTAAAATCATTACATCCGGGAAGCATTCTCAACTGTGGCGGGAAATTCTGTTTCTACTTGACTGGAACAAGTTTCGACAACGGGAGAACTGGGATTCTCCTTAAACTCGGCATCTGGACAACTCCTCTTCATTATATCTCCTGTCAAGTAGATTATCCAGGTTCAGGTGCTCTCCATTCTGTCACGCCACTTTATTCTGGCTGAAAAGGCCGCAGGATATTTTACAACTTTCTTAATATTTGCTTCTAATTAAGATACAGCGTTACTCCTATCCCAGCGACGGTCAAACATTTTACTCTCATGTATGAATGACCCTTGCGTATATATAGCCGCACCTAGTTGCCTCTTTCTTCGAACGGCAAGCTTTCAACGAGCTTATTTATGAAGATTTCACAATTGGGGTAACTCCTCAGCTTATAATTTCTTCCTACCAATAAACCCTCAGCGGTGCTTTTTGAGAAATAAGGGACATCGCAGAAGTCCACCATCTTCTTCCAGCGAACTTAACTTTTTATGGTACGCCCATCCTAGTAACTTCAAGTCAAATATATTAGAATCATTCAGAATACGCACCTAACATACCACGCATATTAAGATTCTCAAATGAACGTCATGCTTGCTTGACTGTTACGTCATCTCGTTCAAAAGCGCTTCTCTTCGAAGGAAATACATCATGTGCACAGTTATCTTCGTTTTCAAACCGTAATACCGTCTGCTCTGAACACCGATTCTGCAGAAGATAGCTCAGAATCCTAATTTACTGGCCATTTGCAACAGAGTCAAACATCTTAATATTTCTAACATCGTGCTTCCAAAGATGCTGTCATTCTCTTACGACACACCTTGGCTATTCCCGCTCCTACATTTGCTGGCCTGACATCTCTCCCATCTAGCCACCTTGCTGCCTTGTCAAAAGCATCATTTCTGTCTCATTCGTAGTTTCACGGTGAATTTATCCCATTGTTTTACCTGACGGCCTGTCTAAAATAAGGGACGGTGTGGGCGCAACTGCTGTATTTCTGACCGCAACCTCTCCCATACCTCCCCTCATTTCTCATTTTTAAGGCAGAACTAAAGCTACTAATGATTGCCTTTCTCGAATTTCTAATTCCCTTTAACCAAAGCCCCTCTTTATTCATTTTATCAAGATTCGCGTCAGGTGCCTCCAGGAGATATCCAATATTCTATAAAACATATGGTAATAGCCGTACATCACAATTCTTCGGCTGCTCCAACTCTGTAACAAACAAGATCTACTTTATGCTGTACCCCTTCTCATGTATTTGTATCCGGGCAATGAAATCGCTGATAGAGAGGCCAAATGGCCAGCTCTTCGTTTCGGAGCTGTTCCAGGTACCTCCCCGTTGCCATTCGACAAGGTCGCCTCCCACAAACTGATTACTATCCTGCTTCAGGGCTTCCGATTGTATTGGCAAGAGAGCTGGAACGAGTGTCACCGGGACGCGAAACTTAGAAACATAAAGCGGAGCATTGATGAGTGGTCTTCTTTCCACCGACGAAAAATTGCGCGAAGTGATACTTGCACGCCTTCCGTATTGACCACACACCAATATCACTCACATCACTATATGTCACGGACCCACCTCCAGTCTCGTAAATTTTGCGGTCGCCATACCCGCAATTTGTTCGAACATACCTTCATTGATTGTCCCCAACTGACACCCCATTCGCCGACGTCATTTTCTTCTCACACCTAACTCACTTCTAAGATTGTCCATATCTTATCTCGAATCTTCCCACCTAAGTAACTACTATTGCCTCTTGTATGCTCAAGACAGCGCAACATTCTTTACAAATCAATGCAATTTTGTTATGTAATATTAGGACTATTTATAAATAATGTAAGATATTAATTTTATCTTTTTATTTCTTTTTGACTGAATATTCCACTGGCCATCAGAATTTTCTTCGACATTCAAAATAAGCATGCGCCAGGCACAACCCAACCATGATGTCTGACTTTTCAAATCTTCAGTATGGCCTGATTTCCTTTGTGAGCCGTGGTGAGTCTTGTACATTGACTCCAAATTCATATATATTATATTATATATATATCATAATATTATATATATATATATAATACGTATATAATATATAATAATATATATATATATTTATATATATATAAATATCTAATATAATTATATTATATCTGATACTAATTATATTATGCTAAAGGCCAAAAACGTTGGTTGCAAGTACTCTCCAATTGAAAAAAAATAGGCATGTTGAAGGCAAAGCTCGATAGGGAATGAAGACGTTGATAGGAACCTCAAGGACAATGTTTTTTTTCTTCTAAGTAGAGTTAAAGCCAGTAGAGAGCAATATCCGTAGGGACACTTGTGAAAAGCGATACTACATCAAAACTAACAAGTTTACTGTTTTTTAAATCAAAGTTTGAAATTTTATTAATAACTTCTTCAGAATTTTTAACATGGGAAGAGTAAATAGATCCCATATCCTCTTTATTGAGCTTTTCAAACTACTTGGAACAATTAATTAGAAAAATGTAAAAACAGAAATATACATTAACTTGCGCAAACTCGCACCTTTTCATTTAGGCAAGTCCATAGAAAAAAAAAAATGGTTTATTCGATGATATTTTTTGTTTCCATCCCCTTAAATATAAAATTCTACTCACATCCTTAACTTCATTAATTTCCATTCACACTAATATTAAGTTCACTATGAAGCTCTCTTCCAATACCATCTCTCCCTTTTTCTAATACTTAAACAAGTTCTTAATAATAAGTCATCCGATTTTTTAATATAACGTCTATCGTAAAACACACCTTCAACCCCTCATACACTACTGTTTTTTTCTTCACAATTCCACTAAAACAAAAATTGGTAATAGTTTGGTATGTGGGTTTATTTTGGGTTGGGTTGTTTGTTCTTCTCCGTCTTCGCGTTGTTTTCTTAGAGCCTCTTCCGTTATATTGCTCTTCACGCTCCTATTTTTACAACGTGTGATATCTATAATTTACGCGATGGTGTTTTTTTGTGTCGTCTTCCGCCTTTTTGTGTATATGCATTAGTCTCTATTTGCCCTAATTTGGAATATATTATTGTATCTCTGTTGACTGACAGAGTTATAAGCTAATAAAGAGTTTTATCTATCCTGCTTGAACACTGCTAAGGCTGGATTGTGGTGCTCTCTTTCTGTGATTGTAGTCCGTATTCTCCGAGATACGACCGGGTGGACTACCGGGGGTGTAGAAGGAGAGTGGTAAATCCTTACCTGGAGAGATCCCTAGAGCGGTCACTGTTGCTCTTCAACACTTTTGTGAATTATTGTCTTTAATCTTTTTGCGTTATTTTGCTATCTTTTGTGATTTTATTTCTATATACTTGATTGTGTTCCAATGCGTATCTTGAGATGAGAGAGAGCGCGTTGCTTTTATCATTGGTAGAGAGTCGTCTCGTATTAGAGATGTGTTGGTGAGTTGTGTGTTTTGTATTTGATGAATCTAGACTGACTGTCACTGAGAGTATATGATAATTCAAATCTGAGAAGATCGTATATGTAGCCTTTTATCCATTGGTGACTTCACAGAGCTTCGGGATTATTTCTCTTGTGATGCATTGTGGAGATATGTGGTTTTTGTGCAGATATTATGTAGTTTGGTGTGTGGTTGTTGGGGTCGACGTCAAGTGTTCTTATTACTATGTTGGAGGATGTTTTGACATGTGTGAGTGCATGTGACATGCGGTATGTCATCACGAAGGTTCTCTCAGCCCTCTTCAATCGGTTAGTATATTTATTTTGAGAGCATTTAGCTAGTAAAAAATTCCTAGACTTTGAGACATATACTGATAGATGGTGATTATTAATTTTCACCGTGGTGGTTTGTGTTGGCTCTTAGATCATATTAGTGTCTTAATGAGACGTTAATTGAGTATTCGATTTAGTAATCGGGCTCCTATTCACTGTCTGCATTGTTTGCGTACCAGAAAATCTTGTAGCGACAACATATCCTGCAAGGTTTTTTAGTACTCATGCAAAGTGCGTCTCATTTTTGTGCTCTCGAGTGCTTATTCTTTTACTGTTGTTATGTATAATAATTTTTCTTCAGTTCTTGACTATTCCGAACTTTATGCGTGTTCTTGTGAAAGGATGTGTCTCTGAGTTGGATCGATCATAATTACGTCGTTCAGGTTCTTTTTTTTTTGTTAACTCTTGTTAGTGAAAACGCTTGTATTTTGTTTGAGTTTTATTTTATCATTTGTAAAAGACTGTGGTTTTTTAAATATTTTTTCATCTCGTTTAGTGTTTTCCTCTGTTCTGGTCATTTATCTTGATGCATGAAACTGAGCTCGTTCATTTAACCAGACTACCTGAACAGTGAATATTAGGTGAATGGGTGAGATTGAATATGAGAGAGTGGGTAGGTTAGTTTTAGTTTTATAGTGAGTGGTGACTGTTTTGTTTTATATCGTTATATATATGTTTTATATATGTGTATTTTTTTTATAGAGTATTTTTATTATGTTCTGTGTTTTTGATTATATATATATATTATTATATATAATATATTATGATATTAATATATATATAGGTACTTATATTAATATATAATATATATATATATATAAGAAAAAATTGAAGCTGCGTCAGAAATCGAGGTAAGGTCATTTTTGGAATTTTTCCTCACACGAAAATTTACTTCTTTTCAGTTTTTTAAATCATTTCTTCGAAAATTCAATGAATTTGCTTGCTTCGCTGTAAACTGATAAGGTCATAAAGGACCTATATATATATATATATATATACTATAGTGGGTACTATATATTAGTATATATATATATAGGTATTATATATATAGGTATAGTTTATATATATATAATTATAATAATATATACGATTATATATATAATAATATTAGCGATCATGTCTACTATCCGTGAAGCGAGATTTTATGCCACATCGATTGCATGGATCCGAATACATATTTATTTGAATAAAAGTCAAATAAAACTGTATTGTAATACTACATTTCACCCTTAAAAATAGAAAAACAAATTTCACTGACTTCGCACAACTTTCATAAGAGGATGAACGAGACAGCTTACTTTACGCTCTGGGCTAACCAAACATTAAATAGTGCATAATTTATTTCACTTTTCCATTGTTTCAAATTCACAACAATAAACTTGCATGCTGTAATATATGTTATATAAATGTATAATTGAAAAAAAGTTCATACTTTTATCGCTACATGAGCGCTGCTGTACATTTGGTTCGATAACGTAATTATGAATTTTTTTTTACTTCGCTACATTAGTTCAAGATAATGGCATGTTATCTATATATAGTTTATATTTAATAATAATATATATATATATATAATATATATATAGGTAGGGATAATTTTATATGGGTATATATATATATTATATTATATTATTAGGTTATATAATATATATATATATAGGTTTGTGTGTGTGTTGTGTGGTGTGTGTGTGTGGTGTGTGTGTGTGTGTGTGTGTTGTGTGTGTGTGTGTGTGTGTGTAGATGTATGTGTGGTGTGTGTTGTGTGTTATGTGTTGTGTGTGTGTGTGTGTGATTGCTTCTATTAATGAAGTTTTAAAAAAATAGTTTAATCTTAAAAGTGAACAAAAGAATTTTATTTTTCATTTTGTTATAAGTTAGTTTCCGGCGTTACATTCAAAAAATAATTTGAAATTTTCTTTCAAAAGTTGCTTTGAGTAACTAGACCAGCCATACAAGATTCAATATAAGTTATAAGCGCCATCTAACCTTTGAACGGTATGGTCCTTACCAGAGGTGGGCACCCGCAACCTTTTTGTTGGTCCGCAATTCGCACTTAGCCTAACTTAGCTTAACATTCCGCAGTTCGCAATTTAGAAACTTTTTTTCTGCTTCGCCAGTCCGATATCGAAATTCCACAATTCCGCAACTTTTTCTGCTTCGGCAGTCCGCTATCGCAATTCGGCTAATTCTATCGCTAATGTTTTTTTTTTCACTATTGAAGCCCCCTAACCCTTTATTGGTAGTTAAAAACATAATTTCCAATATAATTACCTTACAATTTATATGTTTATTTAATTTTTATATTTTAATGTTATTTTTTATATAAACAATTAAAAAGTTTTATAACAATGGATTATATATATATATATATATATATATATATATATATATATATATATATATGATATTATATATATAAATAATATATATATAATAATAATAAATAGTACTGTATATATATAAATAGTATATATTATATATATAATATATATATAGTATATAGATCAAGTGATTACTTAGAGCGCCCAACGGAACTGGAGGTTCGGGATAAACAAAGAATTTTCACAGTAGCATCTAATGATATATAGGATTGTTCAGGGGCGAAATAATTTTTGTTGTTTGTTTTACCTATTGTTCTTAGGTTAAGTTACTTTACGTAAGGTTAGGTTAGGTTAGGTTAGGTTAGGTTAGGTTAGGTTAGGTTAGGTTAGGTTAGGTTAGGTTAGGTTAGGTTAGGTTAGGTTAGGTTAGGTTAGGTCAGGCTCAGGTCAAAAAAAAATTTCATTTTCGCCCCTAAAAACATCTATTTAATGTATCATAGAGGCTACCTGTGAAATTTTTTTTTTTTATCCAATCTCCCGTTCCGTGTGGGCGTTACGTAACTTTTTCGCTATAATATTAGTATATATATAATATATATATGTAGGTCCGTATATATAATATATATATATATATTATTATAATAGGTATATATATTATATATATATATATATTATATATATAATATATATATATATATATTATATATATATATATATATCTATGTATTATTTACCTAATCTAACTGTAATTGCTAATTAGTCATTGTTAAGGATGACCTCTTTGGCCTGAGAACATGAGAGACCAAGCTGGACAATCTCTCTACAACCGCGGAGGAGGGGACAGGGGTGTTGCACTTGGTAAAGAGGTCCACCCCGCCCTCTCTGAGCTGCTAGGGGAACAGATCTACAGGCAGAGGGGTGGTCCTCTTCACCTGCAGCTTGGTTCCAGTTCTCAAAGGCCTTCTTTTGAAATTGCGAAATTGTGGACTTAAATTGTGGAATGATTTAAGCATTCCGCTAGCTGCAATTCCGCAACTTTTTTCAAATTATCGTAATCGTAATTCCGCCAAATTTTTTTTTTTTATGGTATTCCGCATTTGCGGAATTGCAGGCTTAAATTACGGAATGCCCACCTCTGGTCCTTACAGTTACGTTGGACAAATTCTTTTACTATCTTAACTAACTACAGTACACTACTTTCTTACGTTATAAAAACAATTCCTCTGTTAAAGAACTAGTCCTATTTAACCTAACCCATGACTTAAGTAATACCTTTCCTGGGTCTGATTAGGTCCAATCTACACGGTTATGTTAGGTAAATGTGTTCAATATAGAAGGTAAACAGACCGAACTACCCAAGATTATAACGAAGATCTAAAGACCAAGCCTTCAATAAGCTCCACTTTCATTCTTTGTAATTGCTCATAATCTGATGTGAATAAGCTACCATCAGCAAACGTTAAATTTTTAAGGTACGTTCAATTTATATGTTTACCCTCACCTGAAGCTAGCACCAAAATGGTCGACAGGGAAAATGATTGACAGGTCAAATGGTCATTTTAAAAGAAATCTGGTTATTTAAAGTTTCTCTAACGAATCCAAAAAAAAAAAACTTAATTTAACCTAACCTAACCTAACCTAACCTAACCTAACCTAACCTAACCTAACCTAACCTAACCTAACCTAACCTAACCTAACCTAACCTAACCATTTGACCATTTGGGCTAGTCCCCCCTCACATCTTCTCATGAACAACTAAATAGAAACATCAAACTTGAGCAAATTGACAATGAATTGATTCTTGGGCAGTTGTCTCTTAATGCAGAAGAGACAAGAAGAAGAAACAAGCGAATTAATAAAAAATCATTTAAATAATAATAAATAATAAAAATGTCAGTCTAGATTTACTTAACCCAATCGCTCACAAATTTTAGCTTAATTTATTAAACTTTTTTAACATTTACTTTCTTTAAGTGAATATTTTGAAAGTTGTTGTTTTTTATTATTTGCTCATTAGTGATTTTATTTATTACGCATTTGTACATTAAACATATGTTTATTAGACATTTATTTATTAGACATTATTAGACATTTCGCAGGTAGGTATTGTCCTCGTAAACATTCGTCTTAAAGCATTCAATATACACAGTAGCCATGACAGTGATTTTATGCCATACAAATGTGAGGTTTTAAACCAGGTTTGACAATCTGTAGCACGGAGCAATCTACAGCATAACGTTTTATACGTTGTTATCCTCCAGCACTACCTTGATTGTAAGACAAATAAATTTATTAATAATTGGATTCAAAATTTATATATTTATGAACTATCAACCCATCATTTTGTTACTACTGAATTTTGGATTCAAGATTTTAAAAAACTGAAGGAAAAACTGTTAAAGTCTTAAAAACATTTGTAGTTTCAGATGATGATGATGATGATGATGATGATGATGATGATGATGATGATATAGAAACTTTTCAGTCCGATGTTTAACTGGAAATTTGGGAATTGAGAGATTCTAATTTTTTACAGACAATATGAAAGTATCCTTGGTACTGCTAAATTCTAAATGATGAAGTCATTTTGGAAACTAAGTGAATGGAGTTAATTATTTAAATTTATTTAGTCTTCGCTATTATTGATTTATCTCTACCTAATTGCAAACACCATTTTCTTCAACAAGCAAGTTTTTAAAAGGTCGTTAGATGGGATACTCTTCAACAATAAACAATTAGCATTTAAAATATAGATCCTGAAGTTAAAAATATAGTTAATCATAAACGAGATAAGATTTCTCATTATCAACATTGATGGTAGGTATGCAAGGATACTCATTAAAAAATTATTGAACGCTTTCAGGTAATATCTGTAATTTTTTTGATGGCACATGGACATGGCTCATTATAAAAGTGATACACAAGTTTAAAAAGTTTAGCAACCTCTATAAATTTTAAAACGCTATATCAAATTTCGTCTCACTGAAAAACTCAACAAACACTCTTTTCATGAGAACATAAGGATATTGAAAAAAAAGTTTGCTAGTGTTTAGACTATCAGATCGAGATAGCTATTAAACACACGTGAAAAAGAACATCATTTATAAGATTATTTTGAATTTTTTTTTCAAATGAACTCTGCCTGGAACATCTGTAATGAACAGTTAAATTGTCAATAACTTTTAAAATTACAAATACTCGTATATTCCATGTAGTACTCTACACCCTGTATATTCAGGGAGTTTGAAGGAGGAAATTACCGAGCTTGAGGGGTGTGTTTTGATAAATTTTGAAAATAAACATCTTATATCAATATGGGTGCGCTTCTTTATAATTAATAATTTTTGGGATGATAAATAAAATTTCCAAGATTTCGAGATGTTGGAATTTTAAATACAAAAAGTTACAAACCTCCTGACTTTTTACACCCACCTCTAGTAAGAGGCGGTTACAGTATTGACTACGCATAATGATAATTTATTATACTTTATGGTAAGTCTTGTAAGTTCAATCGTATCACTTCTAGAAAAATTTTTCTATTATGAATAGTTGATTAATATACAAAAGTTAGCTTAAATTCTTTTGTTGGTTGAAACATATGTATAGACTTCTAAGGTTCCACGTGAATTAATTACTTATTGGTGGATATTACAAAATTGGAGGATAATGCAAAACGGAATAACTGAGGCTAATTATGATATTAATATTAAGGCGATCTCCTGTTTATAAAGAATTACAAAATTTATTAAAGAACGAACACTGAGGAATATATCTGCTCATCTTATATCTAGGGTATGATTAACGAAACATTCACACATCATGGGACTCCTTCAGTTCCTCTTGATACTATATTGCTCTACACATTAGCTCTTACTATTCGGCGCTTCTTCCATATTTTTAAACGATGCACATAGCGCGACTGCAAAACCTTATCATTTACTTACAGCAAAATTGGGATATCATTTTTCTTTTATTATGGGCTATAATACAAAGGGATGGACACTCAGAAATCCTGTGCGCAATAAATCTCTCTATTTAATCATTAGTGCAATTTACTCGTAATAAATATGAAGGCTATTATAGGAGCAAGCTACTTACATAATCTTTATTGTTAGTTTTGTAAAAAATCACAATATGGCGATTATTCTATTATACCTATTTTATGCTGGTTAGAGTCGGATTATAAGAAAGGTTACTTAAGCACAATTCTTATATTAACTCTCCTATGTCTACTCGCTGCCCTTCATAAAAACATGACAGTGTATACGATTTCTAGATTGCTGACAGGGTAATATTATTTGTTCGTTTCCATGATATGCGTTCCATCCTTATATACATCTTTTTTTGCAGTCCACAGACTCTACAAGCCAATCTATTACATATCGTAGTTAAATATAACTAGTAATGACTTAAAATCTGATTAGTTAGACCTTGTAAGATAGAAGAACCTCCATGAGAGCTATCATCTTTTAATATTAATTAGATCTAATTAATTTTACTTTGAAACGTTTGTTCACTCTTTCCATAATCGTGGTCCGACCTCAATATGTAGTGAATTCCCATTCACATTATTTTATTTTATTTCTTTTTTCTGTAGAAATTTTTATCTCTTTACTTGATTTTTTTTAGTAAAATCTTTTATATTATCCAGTTTAAAAAACATAATATTTTAACTATTACTAAACGTGTAAAGCTCACTTCGGTATCTATCTTGCAAACTTACGAATAAAACTTAACATTTAATAATTTAAATGCCCCCTTGAGCTCTATTAATTATAATATATAAAAATCTTTGTAAAATAATTCATATCATTTGTTCAATAACTTATTCTTTTTTTTCTCCTTATTTATCAATATAACAACTGGAATATAGTATTATATTAATTAATATTATATATTAATATTATTATGATATTTATAGTATAATATATAATATATATAATATTAATAATATTTATAAATTAATTAATATATTAGTAAATTATATCATATATATATATGTTAATTTATAATTAATTATTTAAATAATTATTATTATAATATAATAAAATATTATTATTTTTAATTTATATATATATATAAAATAATATATATATTATATGGAATAATCATACAGATTTAAAAACTTTTGTTATACAGTACCGTACATTATATATTTTATATTCATACAACAAAGAATTATTTTATAGTGTGTGAAGCTCAGAAATGAATCTGAATACTCAGTTTATACAATACCCATTCACCTAAATGCCTCGAGGTCCCAAAAAATTTAGTGTGGTGTAAAAATAATACTGACTTAAAATTTTTTTATTTTCCTCTTAAATTAGTTTGCTTTAAGGCATAATTTGCTGATGATCACTATTTTTTTTTTACATATAATGGTATTAGAGACCTATAATTACTAAGAATTATCTCCTTCAGTGGAACTTGAAGATTCAATATTCCTCATAGGGGTCCACATTAAACACTACCAACCAAATGTATCGGGCATATCACACTACCTATATAAATGGACATCTTAAAATTTCGGAATTTCTTTCAGCCGATTTTTAGGATATCTATATACGCACCAAAATGGTAGGCTTTGTTTGTGCCCGCTAAAACGTTGTTGGTTTTTCATCCGGTGGTTTTTCTTTGTCTGTTTTTGTCCATTCTGTTCACGACACTTCACATTTTGATTTTCAAAATCTTCATGTGTTTTCTTGAGAGTTATGTCTTTAGCATTTACTATCCCAGTGAATATTATTATTATGAAATTATTTTTTCCGAGAAAATATTGGGACTTAATTTCAAATTTGAAATATGCATAGACCTCACCCAGGTCGAACAAATCTCACTATGCAATAGTAACCACTTACAAACGAACGAAGTAATACATTATTATTCGAATTTTTGAATTTGTTAAGTGATTCTTAAAAAGTTGTCCCCAATTTTATTTCAAACCCACTTTTTTTTTTTATTTTGAAATGAATAAATTGCGAATAAATTTTTTTTTTATTATTCTATTGTCCGATAACGAACAGTCAAGAATAGTTTTCAGGGGCTTGTAACTATAAGTCGGTTTAATAGCGGCGAAATGTCATCTTTTTTTTTACTTAGAATAATTATTTTTTAAAAAACCCTTGAGAGTAATTTTTTTTTTAAAATTTTCTAAAAAATTTTTTAATTATTTGAATCGTTGGTTCCAAGAACAAATCCAAACCTAATGTCGCATATTACAAGGTAAAAATATATCCTTAAGTAAAACATATGTGCATCCCTCCTCTATTCAATTTGCCCTTGAAAAATTTCATCACTTCGCCCAAACGAAAAAAAAAATATCGCATAAATAATTTTCATTTCTAAATCAAAAAAATGTGGGTAATTGAAGAAATTGGACAACGCCTTTATAGCGTCACATAAATCTACAAGATATAAATGTGTTAATTGTCACTTCTGTAACTAAAAAACTCTTTTCCTCTGTAGCCTTTGTGTACATGTATAAATACTTGTCTCACAAATCGAAATAAATATTTCTTTATCATAAAAATATTAATATTTTAAGCTGAAAAAACATGTGCGTTTTGAAAAAATTGAACATTCTGAAAGAATGACTAAAAACACAGATAAAACAGCCTGGAAACAACTTTTTAAGAGGGATCATACAAAAAGCTAAATTTGTGGTGTTATATTTATAGTCAAATATCGGCGGCTAAAACTTCCGAAGTTTTAATGTCATGTTTTAAGAGGGGGAGGAAAAATATTTGAGTTACCCAGAGCATAAATATCTGGATCTTGCCCCTTCAAAAGTAAACAGTTATGACAACTTGCGATGGTTACACTAGTGGTTCCGAATTGTTTCTTTCCATTGTGTTCATACAAGCAGTACCAACGTGCTGCCTGGAAAGTCATTTTCAGAAGTGTGTTTAGTTCACCAGTGTATACAGCTATTTTTTTTTATGTTTTCCAATCGTACCAAGAACAATGATTACTAGTACCTACATTAACTTAAAATTCTTCAACCTTAGGGAAGAAGTATGAAAATGCGCATAACGGAGCTTTAGAGTCTGGGCTGCCTATGGAGATGTGGAAGTTCTTGTATATATAATATATATATATATATATATAATTATATATATTTGATATATATATATATATATATATATTTATATTATATATAGTAATAATATATATATAATATTTATGTATATATATGATTATATATATATATATATATAATATATATATTATGATAGCTCTAAACTAGTAAGTATATATATATATAATATATATATATAATATACTATATATCATATATATATTCATATTATATATATAATAAATATATATAATATATATATATATATATATAATATATATATATATATAATATACCCCCAGCAACTCCTTCCATTAGTAGGTATAGAAAATTCACAGTAATTTAAATTAGTACTTTTAACCACCACAGGATTCAAATAAATCACCCAAATCAATTTACACAAATAAATGTCAATGTAACCCCATTCGAAAACGTCTCTTAACTTTCTATTACTGTCACTTTTTCTAACTTTGTCACTCACCCAAGGCAATGTTCTGAACATTCAGCACTTAGATTTGGTAGATTTTCTTATGAAGAAATATTGTCAGTACTTTTTATCACCAATTAGCCTTAAACATAGTCCAGGATGAAGGAAAGGTAATTAATATATATATATAATATATTAATTTATATATTATATAAATAAATATAAGTATATAATTATATTATCTTAATATTATAATTAATATATTATAGTATCTATATATAATATATATATAATATATATATTATTAATCTATTAAATTAAATTATATATTATTATTATATTAAAAAAAATATATACAATTACTAAATATTAAATAGTGACAAATAATTGAGATTTATTTTACATTCAAGGTTTTGTCTAAATAACCGGTTATCCATGGTAGGATTCTTCATTATTAGTATATGTAAATGAGTTATGAAGTTTGAATTGTATATTTGAAATTTTTTTATTCGCTTAGTTTTGTTATTATTATTGTAATTTTATTTAATTATTATTTATAATTATATTATTTATAATATTAATTATATATTATTATTATTTATTATTTCTTATTATTAATTATTATAAGATATTATATGTTATAATTATTATTTATATTATTATTATAATTATATTATTATTATTATTATTATGTATTTTATGTATTAATTCAGATTTTATTAATTTATCATTTAATAAGAATTATTAAAATAATTAATTATATATATTCATCATTATTTATATGTTTTTAGCGTCTTATATATTGATTATTATATGAATTATATATAAATTAGATATATAATATAATCATTATTATTAATACTTCTTTGATTGATTTGATTTATCTTGGTTCCGTACAAATCGGGTAATTATTACTATTATCATATAGTATAATTATCAAATAAATTGATTGTGGTTTTAGGTTGAGCATATACTTGGTATTTGTATGGGTTACATATATGTGAGGTTTATTATATTATTTCTCTATTATATTGATACTTTGGATGCGGAATGTGGGAGGTATTCGGTTTTCTCAAGGAATATAAATGTAGAATTCCGAGATCACTCTCCAAAATTGAGGTATATATGAAGATATACATATGTGGATGGTTTGATATATGATTATGATATATACTATATTATATATATATATATATTATAATATATATATATGACCTTCTTCAGACTCTTTCCTTATCAAAAAGAAAAACTTTTAAGGCAAAAAATTTTTATTTATAGAAAAGGGCAACTACCTCGTTCTGATGTTTACTTACTTTTACATTGGCAGATTCTACAAACTTTCACACACGGAACATAAAACACAAATATTTAACAATTCATATTCCCCTTAGCACCTTCTAACTCATTTACCTAACTAAATGAGTAATTTTACAGGTAATTTATTGTAAGGTGAAAAAACGTTTGGTAATGCAAGATAATCTTGCACGGGTATCACATTGATGGATATACCCCCTATTTCTATAACCTTTGTATAATTATTATATATAAGTATATATATATATTATATAATATATATATATAATAGTAATATATATATATAATATTATAATAATATTAATATATATATAATATATATATATATATATTAATAAATAATCAGGACGTAGAATATCCTGAAGATCCAAATTATATGGTAATTTAATGAAAGGCAAAAAGATTAGAAAAAATATATTATATATATAATTAATGTTATATATATAGTGATTAATATATTATATTTGTATGATATAATATAGTATATTAATACTATTATTATTATATAATATATATCTATATATTATACAAAGATTTCTTAAGACACATTTATATACATAACATTAATATATATATATATTATTATATATATATACAAATATATTATATAAGACACATATATATATAGGTATATACTCTTCAGTTTTGATAATTCCACAAAAAAAATCTCAAATTAACTGTGTTTATTCTGAGGAAGGAGTGTTTTTGGTTGTTGATAACGTCATCTGGAATCTTCACTCATATTACCTAATCTTCCATTGTGAATAAATATTGTCTTGTTTTCTTATAATGGTATTCGAGAATAATCCTTCACGCAGTCAACTATATAATACCGTTTATAAGTTTCACAATTTTTTTTGGTTAAGGCGGATGTTCATAAAAAATGTTAATGTTGAATCAATCAATAAGGTTATGGGTTATTTTGTCGATCATTTTGAATGAATGACAAAATATTGCATCTTTTTTATAAAAAGGTTAGTAACATTTTTTGATGGTGGTTGAGGCATTCAGTTGCAGTATCGAGGTTGTTCAACTCATGAATCTCTTCACGTTAATGTTTCAATCCGACTCTGGTCTCTCTCACTACTCTCTCTAAAACTCTGTTGTTACAGTTAAAATGTTGTTTCATCCTTTTTTGTACATTGGTCATGATTAAAGAACTTTCTTCTAAAGTATCTAATCCATACCTCTATTCTTCTGGGTAAGATTTACAAGGGTGGTGTTTTGCAAGCACAGTGGCCTCATCTTTCTTTTGCTGTCGAACTCTTGACATAGTTGTTGGTAACCCGCTACGTTTTACCAATTTTGGCATCATTCAAGTTAGGTAATTACTGTAATATCTTCAATTTTTCTTCTGCTTTAATTTTTATTTCAGGACTTCAAACTCGGTTGTTAATATCTGTTAATTTCAAGATTCTAATTCTGGTTTAAGTGAATTTGTAACTGGATGTTTTTCAACTCTGTTACCGTGTACACCTTTCCTAGCTTGGTTGTTATGACATATATATACGTATATCTATAAATATATAGTATATATATATATAATTTATATATAATATAATATTACTATTATAGTATAGTATAATATAATTATTTAACTTTAAATTTATATATAATCTTCTAACTCATTAATGCCGATTTTAACTGTTTTTGTCCAAACCGTCGGGTCGCAACAAGTTTTCTCCAGGAGATCCTCCATTGATGTTATGTTCGACGTCTCTTTTATGGTTTAAATTAACTTACATACATGAAGAAAGGATTTGGTATGGTATCTCCGTGGTGAAACCTTGTACATTTTTTGTGACAGGATGCTTTTTTTTGGATTTGGTTAAGTTTAAATCTGTTTTTGGTAGTATTTGTAAATGCTGGTTGACTGTCCTATCTTAGGCTTAGGCCAAGTGATGAACTAGCTTGGTTCTTTATGTGAATTTGAGTTCTGGTGCGTGCTATTCTTTTTGGCTGATTTTGTTTAAAATGGTTTTTTTGGTGTGTCGCATCTTAGTTGTTTTCTTTTAGTGTGTCTTGGGTGATGTGCTGTTTGTTGTTTGGTTGGTTAACTTGTTTTGTGTGTTTTGTAATGTTGTTCAGGGATTGGTTTGTAATTATAGTGACCGGTGTAATAAGATGGTTGTTTGAGTCCTGTGGGTGGGAGTCTGTTTTACACATGGGTCTTGTGTTTGGTGTTTGTGTTGGGTTTGGGGTTTTGGGGATTTTTTTGTTTTGGGGAAAGTTTTTTGCCACCGGATCATTCAGGTGTGTGTCTATGGTAGATTTTTGGTTTGCCTTCTGTGCATCGGTCATTGTGCTGTGGTGTTGTTGAGTAACTCTGTGTATGATTCTTAGAGCTTTGGTTTTGTGTCGTCTAGAGTTTTCTTGAATGGTTTATTTTGGGTGAACTGCAATAGGTGGTGCCAAGTTGAGAGCGTAGTTAGATGTGGCCGAATTAATGGTGTTTGTATAAGTTGTGGTAGGATGTTGGTTTTTAAGATTGTTTGTGAAGGTCTTGTGGCCAGCATAGTTCTTAATATGTTCAGGTATTCTTGTTAGCGTTATGTAATAAGTGTGGTGTTGTGAGGTGAGGAGTGCTGTCAAGTGTTAACTCCGAGGATTTTTGGGTTTTGTTCGAAGGGTATGATGCAATGGCTGATTTAGCTAACTAGCGGGTGTGTGGTACCAAGTTTGGAGGTTGGTGGTAATTAACGAATTGAAGATTTGTTTGTTGGTAAGAGGACATTCGTTTTCTGTTAGCCTGTTTGGAGTTGGCTGATGGATGTGGTGTCAGATTGCGGCTGGCTATAGTTTGGTGTGTAGTGGCTTATGGCCGGAATCTTGCGTAGGTTATTATGATCTTTGTGATCTGTTTGATGATTGAGGTAGATCGGCCGTAAAAAGATTGAATAGATTGGGGGATAGTATGGAGCCTTGGGGTACTCCGTTGGTGATGTTTATTGTTCGGATTTTATTTGTTTGTTGTAATTTTTGCTATTTCGTTCTGATAGGAAGGTGAAATCCATTTCTTTAGGTTAGTTGGATAATTTAGATTTGTATTGATTGTGGATCAGGTTGTGTTTGGGTCTGTGTCGATTGCCTTGTCGATGTCTTTTGCTATGATTATTGTTTTATGAGTTGTGTTTAGAGTTTAGGCCGTTGATTGTGGTTGTATAATGTTTGGAGTGCGGTTTTAGTTAAGTGGTTTTGTTTGAAAGGCCATGTTGGAATTTGTGTTTGATGAATTGTGTGTGATTATTTGTTTAAGTAGGTTCGCTTCTAGTAATGTTGCATAGTGTTTGATAGTAGTTAGAGATGGGGCGTGTATGGAGAAAGGTAGAGGGGTCTCTGCCTGGTTTTAATTTGGTATAATGATAATGTTTTTGCCAAGATTGTGGAATAAAGTTTAGAAAGCTAGTGGTGCTGATATAATATATTTAAATATATAGATATATATATACTATATATATATATATATGATATATTATAAAATTATATATATATATATAATATATAAAATATATATATATATAGTCGTATATTATTACTATATATATATATATATATTATATAAATAATTAATATATTTAAATATATATTATTATTATATACTATATATATATATATATTATATATATTATATATTAATATAATATATAATAAATATATAATATATAATATATATATATATATATATAATAATATATATATAAATATATATATATATATATATATGATATGTATATATTATATTATATAAATATATTATAATATATATATATAATTTAATATACTATATATATATATAATAATATATAATATTTATATATAAATATAATATATATATATATATATCACATTAAAGTGTTTATGCTAAATACATAGAAATCAGTTGGAAATAGCCAAACATTTTTTTGTTCGCAGACCTATATTATTATATTATTATTATTATTTTTACAAGTTCTTTCAATTCTTCGTAAATAGTTTGGATTTCAGAAAAATTTTTTATTCAACTATTCGAGAGATGAAAAAAGAAGTTAAAAAAATTTTAATATATAAGAAAATATTTCGCCTGTTTACTTCAGGCATGATCACGGTTAACTAACTAATTACACTGGGCTGCGTTTGGAAAATTTTTTTTGTGATGTCTGAAGTTTTTGACATTTTATAAGTATTTTTTTCCCGCTGATATCGAACGAAATGAATCTTAGTTTTGCCTCTATCTTACAGTCACGTTTATTTTAGCAAAAAATTATTATTAGCATTTACTAATCATTAGTTCTATCTTTTTTTTTTTTCCCTTAAAAGGAGATTTTTTGCCAAATTCTTTCAATAATTGCTGATACCGATGTCTTCTACATTTCCATTCACTGTCAAACGACATCAAATACCTCACTGGTGGTGTAACAGTCTTTTTAAAAACCTATAATGACTGATTTAAAATAATATGATATTAGAGGGTCAACAGCATATATCTTAATAATTAAATGGTTTACACATTCTTCAAAGATTATTGAGGTAAAATGTTACTTTAAAAACTATATACAACCAACATTTTTAATTCTAGAGTATAAAATATCACCAAGACGTTGTTATGCAATTGATTTTGTTTGTATATGACAATCATTACAGTTGACATTAATGGGTGTTTTTCTAGCTAGAGAAGACGTAATTCATTAGAAAACGAGTAATATGTAAGAAGGAAATGTATAACGGTCTTCAGTATGAAAAAGAGTGAAAAAAATGATCTTAAATTCTTAATATATCGTACGAGACGAGTGTCTTCTATGAGTTCAAATATAGATAATCTTTTCGTGTTTCATTTTCGCTTCGAGAAGAGATTACAAAGAAGTGTATGTTGATGTATGTGACCGTAAATTTAGAAAGCAAACAAATTAGTAAAGTCAACGTAAGTAGGATGTATTATCGCTCATTTAAAACGTCGTGGGATACACAGACAATACGACCTTCAAGAACCAATTGCTCGTAAAAATAAAACTGACAACATCAGGTGACTAATCAAAAAAAAACCATTTGTATTCAAAAACTATGGCGAGGCACCACATTAGACGATACGTTGATACACATAATACCCGTGACCTTCCTAACAACTGAAAATTGCTGAATTGTTTAAGATTTATAATTGTCAAAGTTGTCAATATTTGTTACACGTATTATTGCTATAGCAAATCCTTTTAATTAATAAAACTTAAGAGCACAGACATACAATTGTGAAATTAAATATGAATTGAATGAATGCTTTGAAATTGTATTTTTTGAACTATTATGAAGTGTTGTCTGAATAGAGACAGTTATATCTTCCTATTGATACTGTAATAAAAGACGTACTGTTAATTTGTGCAATGCAATGTAGTAAAGAATTTTTTATGATTTTTATTGAATAATATTTTCATAATTTGTTTCTTTTAATGAAACTTATAAAACATAAAAAGTATAATATTATAATATTTATTATATTTTTTTATAATTAGGAAATTCTAGCTGTTGCAAGCAAATGCATTATAATAGTATAAGTTGTAACCGTTGATGCAGTGCTGTGTTATAACTAAGGGAGGCGGAAATACTTATGTTAGGGTAAGATATTTACACACAAAAATAATTAACAACAAATTATTAAAAATAAAGGATTTAATATTTATAACTTCTTATTATATCTTCGATAAGTCCTGAATAAATTTCTTCAGAATATAGGATTATTTAGATATAGAATGAAAGATACTTGTAAAAAGTAAGCAGTTAAAATTGACTGCTGATATAAATTATTACAATTATATTTATAATTTATTAATATATTATATTTAATATAATTATTTAATATATTATTATATTAATCATTATTATAATTTCTTTTTAATTTATTGCTTCATCATTTTCATGAACTTTACTCATTTACTAAGAGGAAAGCTAGTTGTGTAACATGACGCTACAATTTATTCGAATGTGACTTTGTATTGAACATATAAGCGAGTTTTTGAGGTGTTAGAAAAAGATTGTGTGATAATTGATAATTGTTATCCAGAACTATCAACCTAACACTTTAAACCTTCTTGATTATCCTTGAATGGCACCTCTGGGACATCAGTATAAAGATTGGTTGCGCTACCATAATAATTTCTCAAGTATATAAGCACCATTAGCTTAGAAGATAGAGAGGGATGAAGTATATAATCATCATGACTCGGATTTGAATCAAAACTTTCTGTGTTTGGAATCTTGTTATAATTGAAGAATGTATAAATTTCAGAACTTCAGACACGGTAACTTTGTTTACAGGAATTGTTCTTCAACAGTCGTCAAACTTTCTTTGCTCATCTGCATCATAACGACATCCTACCTGGAATAGCTGTGGTCTTGTCTTATGATCTGTCGTTTCATATTATCTTTATACTATTATGTCCTCTACTACATCACGATAGGGTGGGCGCTATCCTCCCCCTCCCACCACATTCGATGGAGAACGGGGGGGGGGGGGGGGAGGGGGGGTCCGCAAGATAGAGGGGGGTGGGGAGGGAGAGGAGTGGATGGAGGGGGGGGGGGGGAGGGGTGGGATGGGGTTGATATATTATAATAGGGGGGGGGGGGGGAGTCAGAGGTGGGGGGAGGAGGGAGGGGTTTCTCGACATTTATTAAAGGAAACAATTACTAGACATATTAGTTAACTTTAAAAGGTAAGCAGTCTTTGAAAGGAATGTTGATAATTGAATAGTCGCATCTTCTCAGTACAAAAGTGATAAACGTTATGACAGTTAATTATCTTATTTCATTAAACCATGTTATTAACCTAATTCCTATATTAATGTCATTCCAATCATTAAAGTATTTAACAAAATTTTGAAAATAGTACCTTGCAAAATTTACATAATGCAAATTAAAGGATTTTTAAAAGCTAAAAATTTAATTTATTAGTTGTTATATTTTAATAAAAAAACTTAATAACAATTAACTCACAAAAGTCTTCAGTGTAATATTCTCTATGCTACATTGGTCCATACTATGCGCTAACCACTAGTCCTTTCATATGCTAATCAATCAAATACACAAAAAACTAACAATAAAATTATAACAACTGACGATTACCCGAGAGTGAAACATCTGACATCCCACATCGAAACTCAAGAACTAACACTCTGGACACACAAGTTCCTAATTGTCCTAGATGTAATACAACTACGATATCACCCATGAACCTTCGTGCAGAGTATCTACTAATATAAAACTAATATACAAACACTTATATTGAAAAACCTACCTATAAAATATTTCTCTACCCACAACATTACTGGACCTATAATCACTCTATCCATAACTTCATTAATAAACATATAATAATACTATAGCAAATATAAGACTACTAGCTTAATATTACTGAACAAGTAATACTTAATTACCTAATAAAACACACCCGTATACCAAAATACATAATATATATATTATAAATATCTACCATTACATATAACCTAAATAATGAGATAAATATTTTATCATAACTATCTATACATATAAGTATCAGTGATGAAATACTCTCCAACCACCGCCACCTAATATTATCACAGAATACATATAAATATTAGAACGTAGATAAGTCAAGAATACCCAGCCTTAAATTATAACATACATTTTTTAATACTAGTCCGATCCTTATACCTCAACTAAAATAATAATTCTATAGGTGACCTGATATTGTCAAAGCGAACAAAAAAAAAATAAATGACGCAATAACCTCTATACACAATACTTTTGGTTTACTTACTACTCAAAACAGATTAATAATGATCATTCACTATACCACTACTGAAACTAATCTATTCACCCTTACAAAATAGGAACTAGCTATAGACCAGTGTGCAATTACCACAAACATATTAATATACACTAGTACTACTAATATGCAACTCAAATAGTATCCTAAATATAATTATTATGTAAACTAAGATAAAACTAAATATTTTTAGACTGATATGCGAATACAACAAAACATAATCTGAATTTATAACTGATTTTAATTACTAAAACATACATTATTATACTACTATTAACTTATTAGTGTATATACTATATATATATTAATAACATTTACAACTCACTTGATTAATCAGTATTTAACGGCTAAAATAAGTCAAGCTACGAAGGCAGTATATCATCATAAAAAGATCCGAGGACCAAAAATTCTCCGGGAGTATTATTCATTATGTAGTAATTTTAACTGTACGAAAATAATTAATCTACTATAAAGATAAACACAAATTTATATTAATATCTACTGATGTCTGTAACATACACCTCAACAGATAAAAATATTAAGATTAAACTATTGTCGGATGATCTATGTTTTATCTAAGTTTATTCATTATGCACGCCTGGGTATACAAATCCCCATGTCTCTTGAACAACTTGTAGATACTTATATTGACCTCTTTGACTCACCTATCAGCAGTTAATTAACATTAACAGGTTCACAGCACTTATAATTATTAGATCCGGCGTCTCCATCATGAATCTATTAGTCTGTACTCATACTTATGGAGAATCTCATAATTAACAGCTCAAACAATACGATTCAGTGCGATACTCTCAACGGTCAGGAAAAGACGACTTAAACATTCAGCTATGTTTAAACTAAGTAGATTCACTCAGAATCGTCATATACGAAATTCATTAAACTACTATATTGTACTGGACATCTCATGGACTAACCACAACATGTCTCTTTAGCTATAAGCTCTAAGCAAATACAAGTGACAAGTTGTTCCTCACTTCGTAACTTGACAACCTAAACATCTTATAGGCTCATAATTCATAAAATTTCTTATCTCCGTTCATCAGCTTACCACCCGTAACGATCACATCTCTAATAGGCATATTAAACCAGGTGCAACACGTATGTGAGGAGCGGATATTGCATCAGCTTATCCTCATCTATTCTTATGAATCAATTCCGTTTAAATCTGGGGGGACGCTCGGCCGACTGCTGAAAAAGCTAGGTGCCGAGTAATTCTCCGAGGATATTGAGCAGGTTATTATCTCTCCTAAATAAAGATCTTTTGTCCCTACTAAAATACGTTGGTCGATTGGCACCTGCATCACATCAATCATTTCAGTATAGAGACACTATAACTCTGTAGAGCATTAATGGCACAAAAATCTCGATCTCTCAATCACTACTTGCTACTTACAAAGCGTACTTCAACTTTGTTGACTGTCTAAACCGATATCCGAGAATCGTTGCGCTATAGATCCATTTCAGTCAAGCGCCTCTTATCATGTCGTCACTTTACAGGCAAATAGGTAAGTGTAGCTGACCCCTTCTACTGAAATCTCTGAACTACACATTATTAAAGCTTTCCATCAACCCCCTGCAAAGAACATTTATCCTAACACTTCATATCTATGATAAATTGATCTATCCTACTCTAATACTATTACCGCCCATACATAGTATGGCTCTGAGGTATAGCAAATATAACCTTGAAGAGACTAAATGCTTCTTCGCCCCTCTTTCACTTTCTCATTATAGAATTTCCACCCTGGACAATCTGCGCACCACCTCTCTTAACAATAACCGATACTAAGGTAATGATCTCAAGCTCAGCCGTTGGATCAAACATACCGGTTACAAGTGAGCCTTTGAGATAATATGAATCGTTTCGAAAGCCTAGTGGATCGACTGGCAAATCCCTCCTGTGTATTGAAAGAGCTGTTTTCTTCCGCAGCTGGCGCTGCTTACGTTGTTCGACTCTCCTCTTCTGTTTACAATTAGTAGTCTCCTCAGTGATCGTCGGAGGAAGCGAGCATATTGTCTCAACGATCACCCTACAAAACGTATCGCTCTGATCTTTCTAACACCGTCCGTAAGCTCTCACTGTTTCTATACTCCTAGAAAATACAATACGACAATCTTAAAACTCACCTACAGCTTACATTTTCCTGGATGTAACTGATCTTTATATTCCATAATCTAATAAACCACAATCATAATCTGGTCATAACTTTCGAACGATGTTTGAGGTCAACTGCGAGGATGACCATACCTCTTCAATCGGTCTTTACTGCTCTTACAGACTTTATTGTGGAGTTTCCAATGGTGTTTGGTGGAAATGATCTGGTAGCGCGATGAACATAATCGCAAAAGGCTTTGAGATCTGAGGCTGTGGATCACAGTAACACCACATGCACCTCTCGAGATTCCCTAAAGCATTCGAAGACATTATACTCACTACCTAAGTGTACATGATGCCCACACTATTATCAGTCCAGCCCTCTTCTCATCAAGCCGCACTCTAACCTAAGATCCAGGGTATTACTGTTATAGAAGCGACCCAGTCTTCTTCGCTCTCTCCTACTTTGTATTGTGGGTTATCGGTGTAAGAGTAATATATGTTAGCGCAAGGGTTATTTTATCTCCACTTGTCTTATTAATTTCATTAATGATGATTCCCATAATTCTCATCTTAACGATATTCATATCATTATTGCGAATGATATATATATATTGAACTCCTATCTTCCACTCATTTCAAACGTGCTCCCCCTTTTTCGCTTCTAGAATTGCTTCTCACTTCAGTTTTCCTATCTATTCTTGGCGTGGGAGTCTACCACTCAAATTTGGAAATTTCAACTCAATTTAAGAATTATAACTTCTTCACATCTCCTTATAAAAAAAAAAAACAACTTATCTAACTTTCTATGATACGCTCTATCATCTTCACTTATACTGACAACATATAACATTTCTTTGTATTAAAATATCTAAAAATAAACTATCTGAAACAACACCATGCACAAACGGTTTGCTAAGGTGGCTCTCAAAAGAACTCAGTGGAGGGGAATTGGTTCAGTGTGACTAGAATCTGGTCCTTACCAAAAGTTGCAAACATCAGTAGATTCTTAAGACAGCTTAAATCTGACGTATTATTTCAGCCAGGTAAACTCTCATTTAATAATACGTACGTTAAGTTGAATTTTACTCCTCCGCTTAGAGAATGTACATACTGAGAATCGCTAGCAATTGAGAAAAAGGCGGAGCGTGCCGCTTCTCCTTTCTCATATACGGGTAAGTTGTAGGGATAATAAGCTTAGATGAATGCAATTAATATTATTCCTTGTATCAATGAATGATCTATACTCAATGATAGCTCTGTCCTGAGAACGTATGACGTTGGTAGTTATGGAAGAGCAAGACAATGCATCTACTCGTCTTGCCAGTATAGCTGAGATAACTAACAACGTCAGTTGTGCTCGGAATTGACCTAGCATTCCAGGAACCACACATGGCGATCGCCCTGTCGTAGAAAATGAGGTCTCTTCCTTACATGACGTGCTGTGGACGTTTACATGATTGGAACTAACAATGCACTCGTTGATAGAGGTGCTCACCTTTTCTAATCAGCATCGAAAATCATATTCGTGGAATTCAATCTCGTCGCCCTGTTATAATACGATGTTTATGAAGATGTTACTCTTTAAAGTCATTTGGGTCTGGCGAGTTGACGAGTTTAGAGTTTTTGTTCCCAACAATAGAGCGATCTAATGTGGTGTCAATAAACATATATGCATTTCAATATATATTATGATAGTCCACAATATTCATAAAGAAGTGATGGGGAAAAAGTTTCTACCCAAAATTAGCACGCATATTAGGTACTGACATTTTTGCCAATTAGTTTGGAATGGCATTAGTAAGAAATTGGATCATAGCGGTTTTATGGAGCGATTCGAAAAATATTTCCCTCGTATTTGGTTTACAAAAATCATGGAACATAAAAGAGAGAATTCTAAGGGGTCTAAGTGAAAGTATAAGGTAAATTACATTAACTTTCTGAGGATCAAATTTGAGTATCAATAATCAGTTATAATGTAAATGTGTGTCCATAGCCTACTATTGAGACATATGGCATTTCATTATTGGACTAATTGAAATAAAAGGAGGATAGATGAATTATACCGGTAGAGACGAGGTTAACGGAGTAGATCTTTTTGAAGACTGCAGTCTTAAGAGACAGAGAATTAATCTATTATATATGATTTAAGAGCTGAAGAGAGAATATATATAGTTTAGCGTAAGTATCAGTATTCGTGAATAAGGGAAAACAAATACAAGTGTAACTACAAAATAGAAATGGTAGTGGTTAATTTCTACATTATTTGAAATTTAAGCGAATTGATGGAATAGATGCTCCATAAGAAGTCAGAGGGATGAGTGAGTGTTATCTCAAGGAACGTGGTCAAAGCTATAATCAGGACAGGCTAATTCATAGCCATAAATCGAGGAAGTGACAGTTTGATTGGAGCAGATACTTTTTATTGTAAAGAACTAGTAATTATGCAAATGTATGTTTTTATTGTCATTGAATCAAATCATATTTGAAACGACTTCCATACACTTAAAATGGAGAATTAAATATTGGGACATTCATATAATAGACTAATAGTACTAATAATTGAATAGTCGGAAGTGTTTCAAACTAATTGAGCGTGTATCTGAAATTCAGAAACTTAACACTATCCCCAGAACATGTAGTAAAATTAAAAAAATAAAATATATTAAATTAAATAAATAATAAAAAATAATTAATATATAATAATATAAAAATAATAATAATAATAATAATAATTATATAATTATCAATAAATATATAAATAATAAATAATGTAAATTAAAAATAATAATAATAATATAAAATATAAATTTAATTTTTTCTATTTAAATATTCAAATTTAATAAAATAATAATAATAAATAAAATTTAGAATAATATATAATTAATTAATAATAAATAAAAATAAATACTACATAAATAATAATAAATAATAAATATAATTAATATTAATATATTATTAACTATATATACATATATTATATTATATACTACTTAGCTATACTATATAATATATATATATATTATATATAAATACTTAATTATATATAATAATTATATAATTTATAAATTATTACATATATAATATAAATCAATATTAATATATATTATATATTAAATTATTAATTCTAATATTATAATATAATATATAATATTATAATATAAATATTTTTAGTATAATTTTATTAATTATAAATATTATAATATAATAATAAGATGTATTACTATATATATATAACTAATAGTAATGAATATTAAAATATTAATATAATATATATAATAATTATATTAATATAATATATATAACATACTATATTAATATTCTATAGATATAATATAGTATATATAATTAAGTATATATATATAATAATCGTATAATATATAGTAAAATATAATATATATATATATATATATATCTAATGATATATCAATAGTTTATATATATTATATTAATATATTAATATATATATTATATATTATATATATTATATAATAGAATATATATAGATAATAATATATTAACATAAGGGTTTTACTCAGGATACTAAAATATTACGGTGAGGTGAGACACTATATCTTGTAGGTACTTTAGGTATATAATTATAGTCATATTATTATATTTGCTATATAATATATTATACTATATAAAATAATACTAATTTATTATATTAGTTCATTAATTAATATAAGTTACTGAAGCTTATCTTTCGAATAAGTTAACTTCAGTCGAAGCTTCACATAGAATCTTAATTTTTTCATGACTATATTATTGGATACTGCAAAGTGTCCTTCTCTGCAGTTTTGAAACTACCATTGGTAGTGATTGTCATATCAATCTTGCAATCTTAAGGAGATAATATCATCAATCAAATTATAGATCTGATTTATTAATATTTAAATATTCGTTCTTTTAATCAAAAAGATATCTGAACGAGATAATTTTATGACAGAATAGGTTCTCCCAGTAGCCTAAACATAAATTACAAGGGGAATCTATGGCTTTCATTAATCCTTTTGGATACTTTTAAATGTTTCTTGGGCGGGGAAGGGCGTTTATAAGAGTAGTTGATATCCGACACTAGTATACTGTAGTAATTACGTAGACTATTAATAATCGGGGGATAAAGGGATAGCTTTACAATAACATATATAAAATATATAATATTATTAATATAAAAAATAATAGAATAACATAATAGTATTTGATAAAATAAATAATTATATGATTACTTCATACTATGTATGTAAGTTTCGTTTATTTATTATAACCATGCTAATTTGTGTGTACACTATATTATAGAATCTCCTATTCTTGTATTTAACTTAATTCACAAACATTTTAGAGTTCAGTGTTCAGATTAAAACTAGTTAATTTATTTAGATATAAAAAATGATAGAGTCAATAAATCAATAATCATATACCCTTCAATAATCACTGCTCATCATTTGTAATATTTATGTGGTACGTTAAAACTTGAATTATTTATTAAATAGTATTTCTAGATAGAATACATCAAATTAAATATAATTTAATACAGTTATTAAATTTGATAACATCTTGTTTTAACATAATGAGAATTTTATTTCTTAATTTAAAAAATCCTATTTAAAGTATATAGAAAATAAATAATCAAATTATTCTGCAGCTTTACATTTCTAATCAAATCACAAATAACAGCTAAATCAAGGCGCATTCTCTACAAGTTGATTCATATTCTTTATGCAATATTGAATTTTATTTCCACATTTTATATACTTAAAACTTTTTTTGAAAAGTAGAAATAATTATAAAAACATTACTTGGATGGCTATGATCGGGAGACTTGAAACATCATCCCCGTCAATACTTCCATAATAATGACAGTTTCATCGATTTTAAATGGAGACAAATCCTGACCCAGAGTAATAGATACTATGATAATGTTTTCTCTGCTACTACTCCTGATATATTCCTTTTACAACTAATATATGCCTATCATAATCTTAATGTCCTACCATTGAACATTGTTTATATCAACTATTAAGAGTTTCGAACTAACATCATGAATATTTAAAATCTTTAGTTTATAATGGTTGAGATTGCGAATTTATTATTTAATGATAAATGTATGTCATTATTAATATATCTTCTCACTTAGAAAGTAAGATTCATATTGAGGTTTATAATAATGATTCATATAATGACTTTAATTAAGTATCTTTATGTTATAATAGTCTACTTAAGTGTCATTACCTTTCCTTATCCATTATAAGCTAATGTTTCCAGAATTGTAATTAATAAACATCCTACTGCAAAAGACGTTCTATCTAATTGGTATTCCTAATAAATTTGTAACCTGTTGAAGTGCATATTTTACCATCTCTAGTTTTGCCACAATGACTTCTTCTTTGGCATTCAGTACTCGTCTACATTCTTCCAGCGTATATATTCCAATGAAATTTTTAAACAAAATTCTTAAGTATCTTGCATTCTCCTCATCAAAACATCCTGTTTAGTAATTAATTTCATATTCATTCCGTACCTCTTATTACTTCGATCTTCTCAGCTCTTTGAGGAGTGTTATACTATCTTTCTTTTCGAAATGTTTATTAAATAAATGACCTAATTCTTCCAATCCTACCTCTCTCAGTTCTTTTGACAAATACATCTTTTGACAAAGATATAACGATATCTTGTCCTTTCAACTTTGATTCCCCTCAAGTATATATTCCAAAATCTATTTCCAAATTGTTACTAGATAATTATTAGTCATAAGGAAACAATATATTAGGGAAAACTGGGATTCCTTGGTAATGATTTTTATAAATACTTATAGGAAATATAATCCTTCAATATATCACCATTTAGCCTATATTTTAAAATTACCTAATAGTTTTATTAAATTACTATTAATTAATATAAATTAT
Source organism: Trachelipus rathkii (assembly GCA_015478945.1). Taxonomy (NCBI): domain Eukaryota; kingdom Metazoa; phylum Arthropoda; class Malacostraca; order Isopoda; family Trachelipodidae; genus Trachelipus; species Trachelipus rathkii. The sequence goes on along the minus strand of JABUQX010027420.1, from coordinate 19,585 downwards.
TTGATTTGATAATTTAATAAGATAATTACTTTTATTAATCTTAGTTCAAATAAAGAATGTTCCTTCATACTCTATTAAATATAATATAATCTTTAGTGGTGTTTAGCAGTATTCTTTTCTGAGTGCCCTTCTTTTTCACTTAAATGGGGAAATACGTAATATAATCTTTTAGTAGTGTTTTGTAGCACTCTTTTCGGAGATCCATTGATAAACAAAATTGAAATACCGCCATGACCTTAGCTTTCTTATTATTAATCTCCTAAGAAAAAACAAATAAATCTTCAAAAAGATATTACAATGCTTAGTATAAAAGCGTTGTATGGTTAAAGAAGGAGAAATAAGTCAGGAATCTTCTAGAGTGAAATTAAAGGCAAATGTTTTAGCGAAATCAGCAGTTTTACAAAAAACTAAGAGAGCAGAGTTTTCATCGCACGAAACAAGAGGAGGGAAAGAGTAAAGAGCAACAATATACACAATTTTATTTGAAAATTCTCACGTATGCAATCTCCTCTTTCGATTTGGGCACGAATAGTCGCATTTTTTAATGGATTGAAAAATAGCACTATGCAATAGCGATGATTCTCACAGTTTTTGTTAACTTGGAAAAAACATCATTTCTGGCCAATATAATGGGTCTAAGTGGGACACCATCCTTGTGCAGTTTAGGAATACTATACACATATGGTAATGATGGATTGGTGACTGATATTTTTTAAAGATGTCATTTGGAATTAGGGGTTGAACATACCTATTAAATGAATATAATTGCGAGTTAGAATGGTCTGAATACGTTTTTCGTAAGTATTTTCATCACTCAACAAAATGTTCATTTTATTTTTATAATCCTCAAAATTTACAATGACAACTCCGGCTCCTTTATCTGCTTTGCAAATAATAATATTTTTGTTTCTTTTTAATGAGAAGATAGCATTTGTAAATCATCTTGGAAAGGAGGAACAAAAATTGGTAAGTTTTTTAACAATAAGGGGTAATAAATTCTTGTAAGAACTAAAAGAAGATAATATTTTAAGTTGACTAAGAGGTGAAGTGTCCACTGAAAACCAAGTCCAAAACCAAGCAGCTGAGTTTCAAAAACAACTCAATGATAATTCAAGCAGCGATTGGTAAAAATATGAAGTCATTGGTCAAACTTTGTGCAGGTGCAATCAAAAACACTAATTGAAACAATTTCTGCAAAATATTTTTTTCATAGTTAAAATTAAAACTTCTTAGATTTTGATTTATTAAAAAAATTCCTCTAGTGAAGACATCATTTGGTAAACTTACACGAAGTAAATTATAGTGAAATCAGCAAATTGAGAAAAGATGATTACATTCTTTTTAATTACTGTTTCAGAGTAATCAAACAGGAAGTTATGTTCGGAAAAGGTTCAGTATGATTACTTTTGTATCTATTAATATTATACGGTAGTTCTGATCTTCTTCTTTTTCTGGTTTTATTAAACTTCGTATTTTCTGAGGACCAATTCTGTTTCTCCTTTCGGAGCCAATCAATTGCTTTCTAAAGTAAAAGTATCTAAAAACTATTTTCTAAGATTTAATATTAGTTTCTCTCGTGGTTTGTTAATATGCAAAATCATTAGAGAGTTCTTTAAACAGATGAAACTCTTAAAATGTTAAAACATTCAGAGCCATCAACATCAAAATAGTAAAAATTAACAGTAGTTTACGTTTCGAGACTAGTACAACGTCTCCTCCTCAGAACTTACAATGGAAATAAAAATATATTCGACAAAATAAATACTAAAATAAAAATTGAAACATATAAAAAATGAAAGCAATTAACAAGATGGCAACATAACAAATTAACTTTACAATATATAACTGATGGTAAATCATTTACATTTTCAGATTTTGAATTTTTCTTGTTATTAGGTCAAAAATAAAGAATCCTTCGGAAATATTAAAAATAGATTTAGTTGAAATGATAAAAAAGATTCTAATAATTGATTTGGATTTTTATCCTTTGAATTAAACAAAAAGTTGCACCTTCCAATTAATGATGTGTCATTCTGTGAAAGATGTCTAAAATGGCATTTTGGTCATTCCTCTTCTACCTCACCCTATGTTGTTCTAATCGGACTTTGAGGGTCTTTAACGTTTCGCCGAAATATCAATTACTTACACGATGACATCGGCATTTGTAAACGCCCCCAGTTTTTCAATTTAGTGGTATTCAGTTCATTATATCGAAAATTCTGTGATAAACGGGATATCCGGAAAATCGCAAGTCTATAATGATAATCAAATAGACAGCTCTACAACATAATTAATACTTGTCAGACTCGTCGAACGAAAACACACCAACCAACACAAAGTTGACAACGGGAATGACCTTATAAAGATAATCACTTTGAGACAAAAGGAATTCTTGTATCTCTTAAATCCAAATAGCTAGAATAAGCCTTCCTATTTTTAATTCATAAGAAGTACAAAAACACTAACTATAGTGATATCAAATGGTTCTATAACATAAATTTAATGTCAAGCAGTTGAGGTGACAATGGGATGACTTTAACGTTATCATTTAGAAAAAGGAACTTTGTCTCACTAATTCCCAAATAGCTAGAATAATCCTGTTTGTACATCTTATGAATTAAAATTTTTGTAGGCTAAGTTGCTAAATGTACGAAAAGAAAAAATCAACTTTGCTTCAACTATGGAGGAATCACATATTGAACGATATCAAGAAACGTTAAAAATAGCTTATTTTTAATGCGAAGAGGATGAGAAGAACAATAATGAAGAGGAATTAGTATGTGCTGGCTTGCGATACACTTTAAAAGATGAAGTTCCTGTTGCATAATTAGAATGTCCAAAAAGGAATGCATCTCACTTGAGATTTCGTAAGTAAATGGATAGAAAGGGGTGTAATTATTATTTTAAGAAGGAATCATTAATGGCAAAGATGTGAGGACAACGCGTACATGACATCGTCAAATAATTCTCTTCCCATGAAACACTTGAGAAGAGAGGGGGCTGTGGAAGGAGTCTGGATTTCAAATAATTATTATAAATATGCCAATGATCCGGACTTAGGACTAGCTATTTTACTAAACTTATTTGTCGATAAAAGTTTTGTTAAAGGTAAAACATTTTGAGACATACAAATACGAGACAATTAATAATTGGGACATGGGTATTAGGAAATATGTTAGCGTCAAACAAAAATCTGTATAAAAATTCAAAAGATCTGGGGAATTGAACATTGTAACAAAACTAGTAAACATTAAACTAGCTTAAGCATGACTTAAAGGGATAAACTCTTCCTAATTTAGTCAATAAAGTCATAGCATTTTTTTACTTTTAGTGGATGAGATAGTGCCTATCAAGGGAGAAAGAGAGGTAGCTAGCCACTTATTAACTTGGAAAAAAGATATTTTCTGGCCGGATATAATGGGTCTAAGTGGGACACCATCCTTGTGCAGTTTAGGAAATACCATTACATTTTATAGTTAAGGATGGATTGAGGTGACCTGATATTTTTTTAAGATGTCTTTGGAATCAAGGTTTAACATACTATTAAATGAATATAATTGAGAGTTAGAAGGGTCTGAGTTAAGTTTTTCGTAAGCATTTTCCTAATTCAACAAATTGTATTTTCTATTTGTATAATGTCCTTAACCTTTTCTGGTAAAGGTGAAATATCGCTTTGCAAATACATAATAACTTGTTTCTTTTATGAGAAGGATATTGTAAATCTTTTTGGAAAGGAGGAACAAGAATTGGTAAGTTTAAACCAATAGGAGGTAATAAATCTAATTCCATATAATCAATTGCTCATATTTCTTCTCTCCTCTATCAATTAAACAATAATGTCATTTTTAACATTTTGAGATCGTTCCATTATTGTGATCCTCCATATTTGAAACAAGACAGTATGATTTTATTCTTTCGCCCCCCTTCATGACATTATAGGACAACTTAGCCATATCCAAAATTTTAAATCATAAGAAATACAAACAGCTTATCTAGCTATTGGAATTAAAGAAACAAATTCGCTTTTCCTAATGAAAACAGAAAAGGTCATCCCATTCTTCACCTCAAATACTTAGACAATTAAAATTTATGTTTAAGCACCTATTTGAATCACTTATAGTATGCTAAATTAGGATATCTGAACTAAATTTGAATTAAATAATAATACACTAAGGGTGAGACTGGTCGTTTACAAAAATACTTTGTGCTCTTCAGCTATTAATAAATCGGCTAAAACGTTTTGTAAACCCTGAAGTCGATTAGAACAAATAGGTGAGGTTAGAGAGGAAAATGACCCAAAATGTCGTTTTTAGACATCTTCACAGATGAGCCTCATTTAACAATTGGGAATGATGCAAACTTTTTTTTTAATTCAAAGGAAAAAAATCTAAAATCAATTATTAGAATCTTTTTTCATTTCAACTTAAATCTATTTTTAATATTTCCGAAGCGAGTATCTTTTAATTTTGAAACATAGAAAAAGGCAATCTGAAAAAAATAATATTTATATCAAATAATTTATTGTGAAGTTATTTTAACATGCCATTTATGTTTTGATTGGATTTTTTATATTTATATTTTAATTTTATTATTTATTTTGTCAAAATTAATTTTATTTCCATTAGTTCTGAGGAGGAGACGTTTTACTAGTCTCGAAACGTAAACTACTATTTACTTTTTAATATTTTGATTTCCCTGTTAGTTCTTAAGTGGTTTTAAATGTTTCTCATATACTAATATATATATTATTATATATATTATACATTATATAATATATATTATATATTATTATATTATATATATTATAATTATATAATATATATATATATAACTATTTATACTATATATGAACTATACTATGTTGCTATGTGTGTGAGTTACTTAAAATTTTATATAACAAGCTGACTATTAATAAAATAAGATATGAACTTTTTAAGAATGTATAGATATATTAATTAATAACTGTATAAATGGAAGGTTCTGCTAACTTTTTAAACTAGTAACTTAATGTTTCTTACATCGCTTGACCGTTCACTCGATTCGGGGGAGGGAAAGTTAGAAATCTAAAGTTTTAGGATAGAAATATCGCAAAAGTAAGCCTAAAAAGAAAAAAAAAAAAAAAAAAAAAAAAAAAAAAAAAAAAAAAAAAAAAAAAAAAAAAAAAAAAAAAAAACGATTTTTCGGTGTTGCTATCAAACGTACATATAAATTTTATCTTGTAACGCTGCTTGAAATTTTTTTAATATTAAGAATCTATAACCACGGTAAATTGCTACAACCTAGTACCATACACTGTAACGCACTTATTTGTATGCTTTATTATGATTTTGTTGCGATAGGAAATAGCAGTACTGTTTATTTAAATTGTCTCTCATTAAAATTTTTATTTTTTTTATAAAGTTATATTAAAACCAATAGTATGCAGGATACGAACTAACTTTTTTTAATTTAATTAATTTTTAGGTATTTTGTCCATATTTCTATCAAATTTGTTTTCTCTAATTAAACTATGTGTGTTTCAAGCTTTAAAAGGTTGGCCTCTCCATTAGAGTAAAATAAAGCCCGCCCCAAAATAAAAACTGCCAATTTAAATTTTTTCTATTAAAGTATTTTTTTTAAAAGTTAATTTAATACCAATAATATGCAGGAAACGAGCTAACTTTTTTTTATTGTTTTATTACTTTCAGGTGTTTTAGTTCATATATCTGTCAAATCTGCGTTTTTTTTAATTAAGCTCTGTGCCTTTAAAACTTTCAAGGGTTGGCATCTCTATAAGAATCAAATAAAGCCCCGCACCAAAAGTACTGCCAATTTAAGGGGACCCTGTACTCGAAATTACATTTTCTTTCAATGGTGAAAAGAGAATTTTTTGCTTAAAGAGGAACTATTAATCATATAATTTTCCGTTTATTCTCTTCAATATACTTAAAAGATTTAAAGTTGAAGAACAATGTGCTGAAAGCTTTTAAAAAAGCAAATAAGAGCTATAGGATTTTTGTATTGCCAGAAACTTCGACTATAAATCTAAAAATATAATACTTCCTCTCTTTAAAACATTAGTTAGACCTCATCTTGAATACGCAGTGCAGTTTTGAGTCCATACCTCAAAAAAGATATAGAAAAAATTGAAAGAATTCAAAGAAGGCAACTTAATTAATCTGAATTGAGAGTTAAATCATACGAGCAACGACTACGTGAATTAGATATCCATACCTCTTTAGAGACAAGAGATTGAGAGGGAGGAAAATTAATAAAGTTTTCAAAAAAACTTAATAAATTTTGACAATATCGATGCAGGCAATTCGTTCAATATAAATTTTAATGAGTGTAAGACGAAATAATGGCATAAAACTTGTCATAAACGATTTCAAACAAATATAAGCAAAGGAATTTCATTCACTTACAATGTAATCGAGAGGTGGAATAGTCTTTCTTATGAGATAGGAACAGGCACTAAACATCGATTTTCAAGAAAAAGTTAGATAAACCCTTTAAGGATATTGGTCTGTGAAACGTCAATTCAACTCGATTTTACTTTATTCAAGTACAAGAATTAGTAATATCTTGGGTAAAAAGGTCTTTACTAAAAAATTGAATATCATTTAGAAAATGTTATAAGTACAGCGTTAAAAGAATTATGGCTTTTAAGAGCTTTGATGTTCATGGCTTGTAAAGTATCCGTTTCTAGGATTCATGATATCATCGATCGCAACTTAACCTGATTAATTAAATACTTTGATGTCTTAACCGCAACTACAACACTGTTACAAATAACTGTAAAGAAAACTTGTAGTAAGTAGGCTTGATATTATCGCAATAAAACACTATCTGTTTCTAAGACGTGTGCATGCTATTCGATCAAGCTGAATGGCCTTGTAGTGATGGCTTTTGGTTGATTTTCCGCATAAACATATCTGTAGCGTAAGAGGTGACCTAATCGACACACGGAATAACTGTAAGTAAATAGGTTGATTTTCAGCCGCAGTAGAACATATCTGTTCTAGACGGTGATCTAATCGATCACAACACAATAAATAAACAATAATACTTTGTATCACTATGATGTTTGTTGCTTAGAAGCAGATCGCTCTAAGTGACAGACTACATATGATTTACATAGAAACTACAAGATAACACTTTAATTTATACTTATTATCAAAAAATACAATATCAATACTACTACTACTAACGTCCAAAATATCAACATATAAACATAAACAATATACAATATGAAACACACAGTGTGTTCTGTATTCTGTCGTTAATGTATTATTATTATTATATTATTTATTATTATTTTATTATTATTATTATTATTATTAATTACATTACTTATTATGTTTTTAATTTACTTCATTATTATTATTATATTAATTATTATATAATTGTACTATATATAATTATTTTTTATTCATATGTCAATTATTTTTTATTATATATTTTTATTCAATTCATTTTATATTATCATTTAATTTATTATATATAATATTATTATCTATTATATTATTATTCTTATTATAATTTTATTTATTATTATTATTATTATCATATTATTATTATATTAGTAATGATTATTATTATAATTATTTTATATTATTATTCTTATATTATTATGATATTATTATTATTATTAAGAGACATTAAGGAAATCTAAATGATGATGCTCAATTAACCATAATTCGGCGGGGTTAACCCTTTGACCCCCCTGTTACAGCCTATATATATATATCATATATATTATATATTATTATATATTATATATATTATATAATATATGTATATATTATCTTATATATAATAATATATTATAATTATAATATATTTATATATATATATTATATATATATTATATAATAATATATCATATATATATAGAGAGAGGAGAGAGAGAGAGAGAAGGAGAGAGAGAAAGAGAAAAAAATTCTAAAAAATACTTTTTGTCATTATTCATCGTTCAAGTAGTAGGGCGTGTATATGACGTGCTTGGTCATTTTGACCACAGCGTCCAGGAACCTACCTCAGGCTTTTTTGAGCCAATTTTTACTGCCCCTTGACCTTTTTGGGCCTTTACCTTTTTGGCTTACCTTTTTTGAGCCAAATTTTTTAACCTGACCTTGACTATTTTGGGCCTTTACTTTTTTGGGCCTTTACTTTACCTTTTTCGACCAACCCTTCCGTTTTCATGGATCATTTTTGGCCCACGGTATTTTTTGCGCCCCTAATTTTTGGCAACCCCTATTTTTCGGACCCTAATTTGTTTGGCAACCCTAATTCTTAGCACCCTTTCGAAGAAAAGGTGCGCCAAACGGTTGCTTCAGCAACCGTTGTACGTATTACCCCCATATTTTTTACGCCCCTAATTTTTTTCGACCGTGGCAATTTTTGCCACACGGTAATTTTGATCCTCATTATAGGGGTTAGCCCTTTTGATTCGTTACCTTGTTATTGACCATGATATTTCGACAACCCTCTTGGTTTCCATGGTTCAATTTGAGCCACCCACTAATTGCAACCAACCCCTTTGGTCTTCCCATGGTTCATTTTTGGCCCACGGCAATTTTTTGCCCACTCCTGGCCCACCCGTCACATATTTCGTTTCCATAAACTTGTCGCATGTATGACTACCTAACTTGAACCCTACACACGCTCGCGCGTTGCACACACACACACACACACACACCAACCACACCAACACACACACAACACACACAAACACACACACTTACACTTATTACACACATTCACTAATTGACACATTACATTTACCCATATTACACTTACATTAACTCTATTTCACCACGTTACAAACCACGACCAACCCTGTGTCTCCATGGGGTCAAATTTGGACCCACGGTAATTTTTTGTCTCCTTTAGAGGCTTAGCCCTATTTTTTTGACTCTTTAACGCTTGTCTTAGACCATGATATTGTCGTCTTTAACTTCCAGTTATACCATGGGTCAATTTTGACCCACGCTACTTGCATGGCTTAGTGGTGCCAATTCACCGTAGAGAAGTACCCCTAGGGATGTTCTATTGTGTTCTATGAAGTATTAGATGAGTGCCAGGTGAGTGCCAGCTGTAGTGCCAAGTGAGTGCCAATGCCAAGTGCCAATGAGTGCCAAGTCAGTGCCAATGGTGCAAAGTGAGTGCCACATAGTGCCAAGGTAGTAGGGCCACATAGTGCCAACTGAGTGCCACTTTTTTCAACCTTTTTAGCCTCCCCTTGAGCTAGAATAGCCCTTAATATTCGCTGTCTACCCCTAGTAATTGGTATGAGGATTCGAAATGGTTGTCATAATTACCAAGCTGCTAGACTGCTTCCTACTTAGCCTTTGTATTTTATAACACTTATAGCATGACAGAATAAAATATCTAAAAGTTTAACAGTTTAGAGACAGTGATCGCAAACGTTTCCGAGTCCGCAGGTCAGCAGGTCAACCCATCCGCGAAACCGCCGCCGCGTCGCCCGCAGGCGCAAAAAATTCCCGCGTGAACGAAAAAATATGATATCAAAAAAAAACTATTCAAAAATTTGTTTCAAATATACTACGAGTCATTTTTTTTACACATTGTAATAATTATTATTAAAAAACACTTAACTTTTTAACATTAAAGCAGCAAAGCAGTAAAACAATAGAGGTGTTATACTAACACTGGGGCTTAGTATGCTTTGTTTTATGCTTACTGCTTTAACTTATCTGCTGTTTATGGCCTTTAACTCATGTTTACTGCCTTTAAAAACTTTCTGCTTTAGCTTTAAACTTTCTGCGTTACCTCTTTAACTTCTGCTTTACTGCTTAACTTTCTGGCCTTTACATGCTTTAACATCACACATTACTACTAAGCAGTAAAGCAGTAAACAATAGAGGTGTTACCTAACATAGGGATTAGTTGCTTTTGTTTTACTGCTTTACTGCTTTAAACTCACTGCTTTACTGCTATAACACCTCTGCTTTACTGCTTTAACTTTCTGTTTACTGGCTTTAAACTCATGTTTACATGCTTTAACTTTCTGCTTACCTGCTTTAACTTTCTGCTTACTGCTTTACTTTCTGCTTACTTTCTCTAACTCACTGCTTTACTGCTTAAACTTCTTTAGATATATATCCTGTCATGCTATAAGTGTTATAAATACTCAACTGTAGTAGGAAGCATCTAGGCAGCTTGTAATATAACCATTCGGAATCTCAATCCTTATTACTGTGTTAGCACCAATATTAGGGTATTCTTAGAGCTCAGGGGAGCGGCTAGAAAAGGCTGAAAAAAGTTCGGCACCTCAGATTGGCACTTGTGGCACTCCACTTGCACTAGGTGGCAACTCACTTGCACTCATTGGCACTACTTGGCACTCAATGACACTCATTAGGCACTCATTGGCACTCACCTGGCACTCACGCTGGCACTCATCTCAATACTCAGTAGACCCTAATAGAAACCTAATGTGGCACCGTTGCATTAAAACCTTATCAAAGCATCAATTAGCGTGGGTCAAAATTGACCATGGTATCTGCAAGGTTAAGACGAAATAATCATGGTCAACCAGCTAACAGAACGTCAAAAAAATAGGGCTAAGCCCTTAAAGGAAGCCAAAAATTACCGTGGGTCAAATTTGACCAATGCAGACCAAATGCTTGGTCGAGGTGTGTGTGTGTGTATTAGTGTAAATGTAAGTGTATATGGGTAAAAGTAAGTGTTCCATAGTGAATGTGTGTATAAGTTAAGTGTGTGTGTGTGTGTTGTGTGTGTGTGGGTGTGTGTGTGTGGTGTGGTTGTGTGTGTGTGTCGCCGCGCAGTCTGTAGTGTTCAGTTGGATATAGGTCCATACATGGTAACAAGTTAGGAACGAAATATGTGAGGGTGGGCCACGGGTGACGAAAAATTAGGGGGCCAAAAATGACCCATTGAAGACCAAAGGGTTGGTTGAAAATTAGGGTGGGCCTAAAATTGACCCATGGAAGACCAAAAAGATTGGTCGAATATCTATGGTCCAAGAACAAGCGGTACACGACATGAAAAAAAAGGCTAAGCCCCTAAAGGAGGATCAAAAATTACCGTGGGCAAAATGCCACGGTACGAAAAAATTAGGGGCGTAAAATAGGGGGGTAAAATACGTACAACGGGTGCTGACGCAACCTTGGCGCACCCTTTTTTCGAAAGGGTGCTAAAAATTAGGTTGCCAAAAAATTAGTGCCAAAACATTAACGAGCCTTAGCCACAAAAAATTAGCGGGCGCCAAAAATACCGTGGCCCAAAAAGACCCATGGGAGACGAAAGGGTTGGTCGAAAAGAAAAGGTAAAGGCCCAAAAATAAAGCCCACAAAGCGTCAGGTCAGTTAAAATTTGGCTCAAAAAATGGGTCAAGCCAAAAAGGTAAAGTCCAAAAAGGTCAAATGCAGGTAAACAATTGGGCTCAAAAAAGCCTCAGGCAGGTTCCTGGACGCTGTGGTCAAAATGACCACCGGTCCGAAATACACCCCTAACTTCACTATCGTCATCGTCCAATCGTCATCTTCATCGTTCAAAATTTTACTATAATCGTCACATATAGTATTCGTCATCTGTCAAATTAATTCATTCGTTACTCATTACATAATATATTATATATATATTTAAATATACTTATATATATACATAAATATATAGTATATAAGTATATAATATACTATATTATAATATTATATATATTATATATTTACGATATTTATATATATAGTATATATATAATAAATATACTATATATATATATATATATATATATTATATATATATATATAATTATAATATATATATATATTAATATTATAATATATATATATATACTATATAATATATAGATATCATATATATATATATATATATATATATATATTATATATATTATTATTATATCATATTATATTATCATTTAGTATAAGTATACATATTTTTATATACTATTATATAATAATATACTATACAAAAATTCTGATGATCATCATCTATATGCACATATATAACCATACCTAAACCAATATCGATACTATAATACTAACCAAGCTCAGCAGACAACTGAGAGAAACCACAAACACGGGGCAGACAGAGCCCAGTCGACTCCACCAAACGAAACCGCAAGAGAAGACACCGAACACAATCGAATAAACATCTATGTCGGATCCTCCACACCTGACAGGTGACACGATTCAGTTAGTTCTAATACAATAAAACGACTAACCACTAAATTAATACACTACGATTAAACATACTATATATCACCTCCAACACAACAAAACTCAAAAAATAACTCTACTACTAATACCCCACCCCATTAATAAAATACCCCACAACAGCAACAAAAGTACACCAAAGCCCACAAACCACCACAACTGACCAATATATCTATACATCCTCCATCTAATAACCATAACCTACATATCACACTAGAGCAATACAAACTAAAAAACACTAATATACACATACAACTAAAATAAACTAGCACATTACTCACAACTATCATGACCTCCAGAAAACCATACTACATACTACCATATAATATACTAATAACACCATATCACTAATCTAAACAATATACTTAACAAATATTATTTATCCATATTAAATAATTTCATTATATATAATATATATAATACTACTATAATATACTTATACTATATGCTTTAATATTAGACAGACTGACAGATTTGGTTTTAAACTAAGTTGCAGAATGGTCCTTTTATTCCGAAACGACCTCTCTACGCTACCTTTTTATTTAAATATAAGACAGAGATTTGGTGCATATATTTAGTTGATGTTTCCTGTGATTGAACCTAGATTAGGTTGTATATTTTTGATATAACAACGTTGCTCGATTTTTAATGTACTACAAGTTAATTTTAAAAGTCTAAAAAGTGTATTTGTGATAAAAATATATTACTTATAATAAAAATATTTTATTTTTCTATTCAGGGTAGTACTAAACGTAGATTGTTGAAGCGATTTAAATGTTCCGAAGGTATTTTTTTTATAACTTCTCACCTGCCTTTTAATAAAAGTTTAATTAAGTACCTATATATATATATATATAGCTAATATTATTATATATATATATACTATAATAATATATATATATTATATATATATATATATAGATTATATTATATATCATATACGTAGATATTATTAATTATCAAAACTATAATAAATATTAATATAATATTATATATATATATATATATATATATTATATTATATATAATATATTATCATATATATATATATAATATATAAATATATATTATATATATATAATTATTATATTATTATATATATAGTACATTCTGGCAAAAAAGTAAAAAATAAAATCAAATCTAAGGGCATCGTAATGGAATATTTTTAAGTTTTGATGTAAAAAAAAAAAAACAATTTATTCATGCCATGAAAATCAGGGGGTAACCATACATAGTCGTCTTACTTGACTTTAAGTTCAAAAGTTAAGAAAATCCTGGGAATTTTCTTGGGCAATGATACAAAAATGGGGGTCTAATTTTTTGATATTCATAACCTACCATGAAATGATTTGGCTACCAAATAATTCAGAATTAAATTTTAAACACCTTTAACTGAATAAAAAAAATTTGTTTCGCACGTCTCTACAAGCCATAATACAAATAATCTTTTTTCAACCCTTAATTCTTTACTAGAGAAAACTTCATAAGGATACTCCACAATATTTGATTTATACCTTAATGTTATTAAGTATACTACATTAGTTTTCAAGACAGAAAGCCTAAATTATAAACATTATACTTTAGATGTACTTAATCTAGAATTTAAAATACTTTTTGGCGGGACAAAAGTTTTTATCAATTTTTGGGATCTAATTTTGTTTCTAATTATCCACTCCTACGATCTATGATCGACTACTGCTAAAGAAGCCTCAGTAACACTTTATATGCCTTTCAACATTTTGACTGTGGCAATCGTCTTAATTTTAAAGGGTGATAAAATTAATTTTTGATTTTCCGCTTCTGACGATTCATTTAGAATGGGAGAATTGTTTCCCATTGTGAAATTGGGGTTATCTTTTGGTCTTGTTAGATTGAAAATATTTTTGCTTAAAAAATTATAACACCTTATCTCATGGAAATGTTTAGTCTGCTCATCTTCTTCATGTTCATCTTCACTTTCAATTTCAACCACTCTACCTTCAAAATCATCTTCACAAGTAAATATTTCACTAAGGCCTTTAATATTTAGCAATTTATTAACAGCTCTTACCCTAACTTCCTCTTCTTCATCAGCTAACATTGCTACTAAAATATTTTCACCATGTGCGAAATAACTATTGTTGTTACTATTTTTAGCCAAAGATTCTTTTAATTTTTATCTGGAAAATTATTGACTCTTTGAATCAAATGAAATAAGTTCCAGCTCCATCAGTCAATTTTTATTAACCTTTATGTGGAACCAACTTGGAAAATAAACAGTTACTATAAATTCGACAATCATTTTCAAGTTCTTACTTGGTTTCACTAAAGATGCATAGTAACGGAAAATTCTGCAAGCCAATGTAAGCCAACGAGAATGATTTATTGGCCCACTTCTAACAATGCCAAATCGCCATCCACATCACTAGTTATTATGGTACAAGTAAATACGATAGCAATGTGCTGAAGCAGTTGAGACAAAATGTCAAATCTTCCATTAGCTAGTTAAATTAACAATCCATTATGGTACTTGGTTAATGTTACCACTTCTCATTTCAGACCGTTTCATGAGTTTTGAGCTAATTACCTGCAACTTATCGGGACCTATTCGTTATGTTGCCATCCAGTTCATAAAACATGCATCAATGGTAAGCTCATTTAGATTGCAGAAGACAGTATCCATGTTGTAATGGCTTTCCAAGAAACATCTAGCTAAATACTTAGTTTGAACCAATTTCTAAGACCATTATCACAATTTGATTCCATCCTGCCTCCACCCAAGAGTAATATATCTTTCTCAATTCCGCTACCACAAAACTCTTTTATAGATTCCATGGGCGATATCAATTCCTTTTCCTCTATAATATTATATAAATGATAGGAAGTGTCTGAAAAAATGAATAACTTGTTAATTAACAAATTAAGTTTGCAAAAGTTGTGAATTGATTCACAGAAACTATTTAAATAATACCTACAATTTAAAATTAAGCATTGTATTAGTTCTAAAAAATTAATTTTATCATTTACCTAGCTCGACCACGTGATAACGTAATGGTCTTACAGTATTGTAGACGTGTAGTATTTGCCCTTCACTTCAGAGATTTGAAGAGTTCCATCTCTTTTCCATCGAAACCAATGCCAGTTATGTTATCATTACTTTCTCTTTCCTGCCTTTCTTTCTTAATTTATATAAATTCTTCTTCCCTTAACTTATTGTTCTGAAAAGTTTTGGCTTTGCTAGTAGGTAATCAGATGTTTTTCACAACAAATCAAATGTTTAGTGAATAATGTAGGTAATTGTATTCATAATTTTTAAACCTATATTATATTTTATATGTATATGTATAATGTAGGTAGTTCCAAAATCTAAGTACTTACTTATCTAATAACCACTTTCATTATTATCTACTGTTATTAAGCCTAAAGTCTACTAATAAGGAAAGCGATGCTGCACCAGCACCTTGATCAACTTATTTGATTCTGAAAGAATATTTCTAATGATATACTTTGACGATGGTTACTGATCGCTGCTCCACTATGTAGAGTTTTATTTAGACTATCATATTGATATCAATCAATTTTGCATTTACGCTTCACAAAGCTTCGCGGTAATGTTCGAAGTTCCCTTCTCGTTTTGTTTGATCACTTGACCTCTGCAATATAATCGGATCAACATTCCATTGCTTGAAGATTGTTGCAAGGCCATCCAACAAGGACTGCCTGAATAATTTTTCCTCAATGCTGATTCTGATGGCTTTCTTGATCAGTATTTGGATAAAGTTGCATAAAGACACAACTTTGTTTTGTTTCTAACTCAATCAGTAGTTAACAGATTTTTGTTTTAACTTTTCAATTTCTTGGAATTACGTTACCTAATTAAACTTAATTTCAGAAGTGTTAAAGAAACGTTTTAGAAGCATAAGTAAGGCCCCTCGTCTGACAGTAATCTTGTCTCTGTAAAACAAGGTCCCTTCAAATCTCGTTTTTCTAGGATCCTCCTTATTACAATTAAAAAAATCTGACAATTAAATGAAAGCATCCAAATTTCATTCTTATAAGAAATACCATGCAAAATGTTTATTTAAATTAAACAATATTTGATTCACTATTATTATTTACGATAAATAATAATCAAAGTACCATATCAACTATCTATAATTATAATTAAAAATAGCTAGGTGGTTTCATTTAACATACTCAGTTTCTCACCTCATAAAACTTATGATCATCTGTAATTTTTAGCAAATTTTTTTCTTCTGAACTGCCATAGAATTGTTATTGTCTTTTTTTGAAATATGCCAAATAATGTGTTTGAATACTCTATAAACTTTGAAAGGTCCTATTTAAATTTAGGGACCTTGTTTTTTCTTATCATAATTCCGAAGTCTTGAAACTCTTTTAAAGGGGGATCATCTTCATCTCTTCTTGAAAGCATTTTGCAGATATGGGGTAAACATTATACTTTATCCATATATTATAAAGCTCTTCACAAACTTCTCTTTGAACTTTTTTTGTTCTATACTCTTTGAAAAAGAGGCATCTTTCCAATACCTACTTTATAGTTGGCAGTCTTCTTGGTGGAAATTCTTCGGAAGGTTTAAAGCATTCATTAATTAGAGATTTTCTTACAGAATTTCTTTTACACATAATTTTATAATTAAATTTCAACTAATAATAACAAAAACTCTGAAAAAATTAAGCAAACTGATATTAAAGTCGTCACATTTTGACATTATGCAATTTTTTTAAACATTTCACTAAACAATGGTTTTGTTTGAAATATAAGGAAAACTATTAGCTTTACAACCTTTACTCTTATTTTAACATTGTTTAAAATTAAATTCTGCATATTTTAGTGTAACATCTATACACATTGAATAATTAAGCAGTTAAAAATATATGACAAACTTATATTAAAGTTGTCACATTTTGACATTATACAAATCTTTTTAAAAATTTTCAGTAAAAATAATTTTTTTTTGAAATACAAGGAAAACTATTAGCTTTACAAGAAAAGATTATTCTATAACATTTATTTAAAATTACATTCGGCATTATTTGATATAAAGTTAATGATTTTAGCATGAATAGTAAAAAAGTTATGGACATTTTTGTATCATTAATCCAATAAAATACTAGATTTTTTTAAAATTTTGAACTTAAGATAAAGTGGGATGACTATTAATGACTACCACTGTTTTTTTTTGTCATAAATGTGTTTTTTACATCACAACGATGTACTATAGGACAACCTGACTTTTTGTTTATTAATAAATTTCCCAAATAGTAATAATAATATATTTCATTATATTTTATATTACCATGCTTAAATATATCATAATTCATTAGCTCTAAGGCGTACGTCTGCCTAAACAAAATATCATTGGTTAGGTATACTTGGGAGCAACAAAGCATATAGTTTATCTTGTCCTAATGGGGTAAAAGATTCATTAGGTAAGTCCATGCGCTATTAAGTCGTCTAGAGTTAGGATAAAGTTTGGTTTGGTAGCACAGATTATTAATAATATATATAATATATAATTTATATCTATAATATATATCAATATATATATGTATATAATATATTTTAGCATGCTCTATAATATATATCGATATTCGACCGCCGGTCGGTGATGAAGCAGTGGAAACCAGACGGATAAGAAAAAGAAGGATCAGAAGAGAGATTTGTTAAAGAAGAAGGAAGAGTCTGAATTGATTTATAGGAAAGAAGAGCGAAACCTGAAGAATCTACTTAAGAACTCTCTTTTCAGGAGTGAGAATGTATTAGATTCGAAATAACTCTATATACTTACAAGGAAAAAAATATTTCTAAAGATTCGGAGTTTTAACAATGCAAAATTTGTATACATTTAATTAAATTTATCTGAAATCTCGGATGGGGAGCTACAAAATTTTTTAACATCATTTCTTTTGAAAATCACTAGATATACTAAAAAAAAAATAATTAAAAAGAAAATAATTTAAAATATTAATTAACATTAATTGTTTTAACTGTAGCACTAACAACAGCCGATATTGAGTCATTTGAAAGAAAATTTTTAGAATTTCTACCTTCTTCTAGGTGGCAAGGCTGAAACCCTTCTACCATTATTGCTCTTTCCGTAGAATGTGGTCATAATTGTTTAAATAAGTCATTTACCACCATCACTACCTTAGTAGCATGCCAGAATGTGATAGCTACAGACCACACCAGACGATTAGTAGCTCACTCAAATAATATTAATATAACATATATATAATATAGTATAAATATATATAATATTATATATATATATATCTATAATATAAAATATATATATATATATATTATTATTATATATATATATATATATATGGACGAGAAAAAAAAACGAGACGAGAGAGAGAGAGAGAGACTGAGAGTGGGACATTCAATTTCTGTCCGGTGTGTTGAGACGATCTTACAAATTTACATTCTGACTCCTTTATATGCGAAAAGAACAATTACTCTTATGTAAGTTTAAAATTTATATATATATATTTAATACTATATTATATATTATATATATATTAATATATATATACGCTTTAATCTATATATATATATATATATAATTTTTAATCAAGTTCCATAAAAATAATTTTCTTTTGAATTAGCAATCGGAGGGTCAAATTTGTAAGATCTGGCAACCAACGAAAAGAAATCGAATCTGTCAGTCTATGTAAAATCTGCGTCTATAACATTCTAATATATAATACACATACTAATATATATATATATAATCATTATATATATATATGTATTATCTTATATATAATATACATAATTATATATAATATATTTAAATTTAATATATATATAACTTATACACTATATATATATATATATATATTATATATATATATAATAAAATAATTAATATATATATAACTATACTTAATCAATATATCTATATATATATATATATTATATATATATATATATATATATCTATATATTATATATATATATATATCATATACTATATAATAACTATAATATATAATACTATATTTTTATACTCAATATATAATATATAACTTATATCATATATAAGTTTAAGCATTTAGGCATACAAGCCACTCTTATAAATATGTTGTATTACATCACATTTGCGAAAGTTAAAGAAATAATTAGATAATTTTTTTGTTAGCCGAATTCGTAAGCAAATCACCTGAAGGATGTTGATATGGTACTAACATCATTATACATAGCCTCACTTGATATTGAATTTGTGTATTTTTATATAGTTATGACATCAGTATATTAAAATAATATAAATCGCTTTAACATTCAAAAATAAGATACCTATGATTAGTATTAGTTTAACTCAATGGATCTGACCAACATGTTCAAATCTCATTCCATCTCTCTCGTGTGCCGG
>JABUQX010027419.1:42500-45213 GCA_015478945.1 Trachelipus rathkii | reverse complement strand
ACACCATTCAGAGTTCACCACAAGGGACCTAATAGCAGCCCTAGTAGAGGTGCCAACTGCGCTGGGTGTGCAAGAGGTAGTAATTGCCTCGGCATACTTTTGCGGGGACTCGAATGAAGCACCTCCGGAAGAAATTCACAGGCTTGCGCAATACTGTCAGCGGACCTGCAGGGGACTGATTTTGGGATGCGATGCAAATGCCCATCACACCCTGTGGGGCAGCAAGGACATCAACAACAGAGGTGAGTGTATTTTAGAATTCTTAACTCAATATGGTATTGATGTGGTGAATGAGGGCAGTAAGCCCACATTCATCACATCGAACAGACAAAAGGTCTTAGACCTAACCTTAATAAATGCCACTTATGGTATACAGATCTCGAACTGGTATGTGTCTGATGAAGTATCTCATTCGGACCATAGACACATCAGGTTCGAAATCATAGCTTTAGAGAAAGTAGAGGAGGAGCGGAGAATACCTAAGCTAACAAACTGGAACTTGTATAAAGAGCTCCTTAAACAGCGCGTGGAGGATATGGGGGAACTGTTTGATGTGCAGGACCTAGATGTATCCACTACCCAACTGCAATCAATTATACAAGATTCATATGAAAATAGTTGTCCTCTGAAAAAAAGAGGGATAACTAGAAGCGTCCCCTGGTGGAATCAAGAGCTAACCACTCTAAGATCTAAAACCAGGAAACTCTTCAATAAAGCTAAGCGGGATAAAAATTGGGAAGCATACAAAACTGCCCTAACCGCTTATAACAGGGAACTTAGGAAATCCAAAAGAAGATCATGGAAGTCTCTATGTGAAAGCATTGAGAGCCAATCTGAAACTGCGCGTCTACATAAAGTGCTCTCAAAGGACCAATCTAATGGGCCGAGCCTTCTCTTAAAGAAAGACGGCAGTTATACAAAGGACCACAGGGAAACCTTAGTGGAACTTATAAACACTCACTTTCCGCACAATGTAATAGTTGACGACGGGGAGGAAGTAGATATATGGGATGATAGGAGACCTAATAGATGGACGGAAAGTCAGTCTGGAAGGGTCTTCTCCCCTGATAGGGTAGAATGGGCAATAAATTCCTTCGGCCCATATAAATCTCCTGGAGGGGATGGCATATTCCCAGCCTTGCTTCAACAGGGAATGGAGAGTCTGCTTCCGCTGCTGGTGAGAGTATTTAGGGCAAGCTATGCCCTGGGATACATTCCCCAGCTGTGGAGGAAAGTAAGGGTGGTTTTTATCCCCAAGACGGGGAGACGGTCCACGTCTGACCCCAGATCCAATCGACCTATAAGTCTTACATCATTTCTTTTGAAAACAATGGAAAAGGTGCTAGACTACCACATAAGGGTGGAAAATTCGATAGAAAAGAAAATGCCATACCTAAATTTCAATAGGGCCTTACCATGTCCGGAAGATCAACAGTTGGCGCACTGGGATAGCTTGGTATCAAGATGAAGGAACGCTAGATCTACAAGTGAGGTTGGCGGTTTGTGCTCTT
This sequence comes from Trachelipus rathkii, assembly GCA_015478945.1. Classification (NCBI taxonomy): domain Eukaryota; kingdom Metazoa; phylum Arthropoda; class Malacostraca; order Isopoda; family Trachelipodidae; genus Trachelipus; species Trachelipus rathkii. The sequence goes on along the minus strand of JABUQX010027419.1, from coordinate 43,702 downwards.
CCTGGAGTGCAGGTGCTTTTGATAGACCAATGCATAGTGACCATCAAAGAGGTAATGCACGCCGCCATACCACAATGGGCGTCGAAGAACAGCCTACACACGAATTGGCTTGGATAAAACACCACGCAACAAATGTTAAGAGGCAGCAAAGCCAGCCGCAATCATTACGGCTGAAACCACTGGAGAGCGGGAGCATGCGCCACTGCTGACATCTGGGAGGGATGCCCCAATGGGTACTTCAACACATCTTATACATTGCCACCATGGGGAACTTAGATATAGTATCTTCTCACCAAAATCAGTGAACTGCACGAAAGAAATTCGAGGAGCAAGAGAGATAATCGCGAGAATTGACCAAACACTGTAATATACTCTAAGAGACCGCTCACAAACACCATAAGAAGGTCAAAACATGTATGACACCTCAATAGCAAACATTAGCCACCACCTCCAATATATCCAACACAATATGGGTCTCTGGAACAGGGCAAAACTCAACAACCATCAAATCCAAGCAAACCAGTATTTATCGTTGCACTTCAAACCTATACAGAAACAAGGAAGAAAAGGAAGCCTATAGATACATGGCACTCACCCCACCAGGACGATTGGTGACGTCACCCATACATTACACACTTCTACCACTGAAGCTAAATATCTGGAGCCCAGTAATCACACCCTAGGCATTCACAAAAACCATACGTCACCGAAATCCACTCATCTTAAAAGGCACGTAGTGGACAAAAGACGTTACGATGGCTTCTAATGGACACATGCCCGAAACCGCCATGATTGAAGACCACAAAAACCATGGGGCACTTGAACACTACAATAAAAATAAAACCAATGGTTATACAATCAAACATGGCTAGTACAGACCGTACTACACAATCACACTCATGCACTCAACTTGTTGGTGAGCGCCAAAGCGTTGGAAACAAAGGACTGCACAAAATAAACTGCAAAGATTGCAAAGGCTTGCATGCCTAGCGATCACAGGGGCAATGCATACATGCCCTACTGCAGCCATGGAGGCACTGATAGGCCTCCTTCCTCTATATTTGCACATCAGAAGGGAGGCCATGTCATGTGCAACCAGACTGGCCATTCTTGGTCAAATTAAACTAAGAACTGGACTCGGACACCTTCGAATTTTGGAAGATGTACCAGAGATGCAAATGGGCATTGTAGTCTCGGACCTA
>JABUQX010027419.1:0-35000 GCA_015478945.1 Trachelipus rathkii | reverse complement strand
TATATAGTATATATATATATATATATATATTAATATATAATATATAATATATATATTATTATATATATATATAATAAATTATATATATATATATATATATATATATATATTATATATTATAAATATATATATATATATATACTATATATATATATATATATATAATATATATAATATATATATATATATAATATATATATATATAATATAAATATATATATAATATTATATATATATATATATATATATATATATATATTTATATATATAATATATTATTATATATAATATATATATATATATATATATATACTATATATATATATATATATATAAAATATATATATATTATATACCTTAAATATATATATATATAAATATATATGATTACCTAATAGTAAAATAGTATATAACTAATACAGAAAAATCGAACATTCAAAATTACAAAAATCTACTTTCCATACAACTCTAATGATAAAGATGCACAAATACAAATTTAATTTACTATGCATTTAAATCAAACATGTAAGAAACACACTCCTCAAACATACCTCATTTTCTCAAATGAGGAACCGCGGAAATGCGGCATGCAGGCCAATATGCGGAGGCGGAAACTGTGTCGTATAAGTGAGGTAATGTCGGAGAGCGGATACGGATGTAACAATTACAACTCGATAGCGGATGCGGATTTGCGGATAAGATCGTCAATGGATCCACTCCACTAATAATAACACATACATAAACATACTAACATAATAATATACATATAGTATACTATATAAATATAAATATAATACATAAATATAAATGCCCTATATAATATTCAACTAATATATATATAATAATAATACTAATATTATATTTACTATACATATACATCATAACACCTAATCTAACTAACACATAAAAATATACTAACCCTCAATCATATATAACAATATCATATAATAATATAATAATATATATATATATACTTATATATATATATATAAATTATAAATATATATAATATATATTATAATATATATATATTATAATAATAATACTAATAATAAAAATAAACACAATAGCACCATACCAACAAGATACAAAATGTTGTACTAAAACATATCATAATATACACACATACCCTACTTATATAATATATATATAAATAATATAAATATAATTATTATATTATATATATATGTAAAATATATATATATATATATATATATAATTATAATATATAATACATAAAATTAAAAATATACTCAACATAAAGAATAAATTTAAAAAATATATATATATATATATACTATCAATAATACTAAATAACATCAATACACTATATATATACTCATAATCAATATAATAATAAAATATATACTAATATATACTATAATAATAAACAATAAGATATAGTATCTATATAAAAACAATGAATAATATATATATATATATATTCTATAATAACACAAAAATGCGATATATAATAATATATAATATATATAATATTTATATATAATACATATAATAATTATACTAATATATTATATATATATATATATTAATATATATAAAATAATATATATATACATATATAATATTATATATTATATATATTATATTATTCATGTAATACTTGTACGTAGATCCTATTAGTATATTATATTGTATACTAATATCATTATATATATATTTAGTGTAATATATTACTAAGTAAAATATATATATAGTATATAATCAAATATATATATATATATAATCATATTTTTATATTATTTATAATATATATATAATATAATGCTTCGTTCATATATATTAATACTCTATAGTTTAATACATAATAGTATAAATTATACTTATATACTCTTAGTATTTATATACTAATATATATATATGTATGCTATATATATTGTATTGTCCTATCATAATTCATTCTGTCATATTAATATTAGATATTAATATACTTATAGTAATACTATTTCGCTGGTTAATATTAATAATTTTTATAATGGTATTTAATAAATACTAATATAATCGATATGATAGTAGTACAGACCTTATATATATATATATATAACAATATATAATATATACATAATATATTTAATCATATAACTACTAAACATATATAATCATAATATACTAATAATAACTAAACGAAGGATATATATATATTTATAGATTGTAATTGTGATATATAAAATATATATAATATATATATAAATAACCATAAAATAATATTATCATAAATCATATATATATATATATATAACACACACTATATTAAATTATATATACATATAATCATATTATATATATAATATAATATAAATATAATATATATATTATATACTATATAATATATATATATATATTTATATATACTATATAATATATACTATATATATATATAATATATAATATATATATATAATATATTATATATATATAATAATAATATACTATATATACAATATAAACTAATAGTATCAACCCAAAACTATATATATATATATATATATTATATATATATATATAATACATTAATATAATATATATTATATTATATATATATATATATATATATATTATAATATATATATATATATTATATATTAATATATTATATATATATATATATATATAGATATATATATATAATATAATATATATATATATATATTTATAATTGTTGATATTATTTATTTATTTTTATATTATTATTATATATATTATTATTATTAATTAGATAATATTATTATTATTATTATATTATATTATTTATATTAAAGATGTTATTATATATATTAGTAGGATTATATATTATTATTATTATTATATTATTATTATTATTATTTATATTATTATTATTATTATTATTTATTCATTATTATTATATTATTATTAATTATTATTCATTATTAATAATATTATTATTATTTATATTATTATTATTATTATTATTATTATATTAGATTATTATTATTATTTATTGTTATTATTATTATTATTATTATTATTATTATTATTATTATTATTATTATTATTATTATTATTATTATTATTATTATTATTATTATTATTATTATTATTATATATTATTATTTTATATTATTATTATCTTATTATTATTATTATTATTATTATATTATTATTATATTATTATTATTATTTATTATTCTAATTTTCTTCTTTATTAAACTTTAAATGTCATAAAAAACACACATAAAAAAAAACAAAGAGATTGAAGCAAAAAAACTAATCCTTCTTAATCGTAATAATCTTTCTTTCATACTTTCATAAAATCCTTCGACAGTAGAAATAATTTTGTATTTGCCAACACGTTCCCGATAATATTTATTTTGTTATCATATTGAACAAGTTAATTTTGAAGCACGTTTATCGTATTTTATTGCTTTATATTATTTTGTTGTTATTTGTCAAATGCAACTTTGATCTGGGGTAGTTTTCAAACCCAATATTATGTTCAGGTATATTCAGAAATTCTAATTTGAGTCAGGGTAATTTTAAAAATTTAAATTTGAGTCCGGACAGTTATCAAAATTTCAAATTTAATCTGACTAGTTTTCAAAAATCTAAAATTGTATCAACCACTCAAATTTGGGTCCGGCTAGTTTTCAAATATTCAAATTTTAGTCCGGGCAGATTTCAAAAACTCAAATTTGTGTCCAGCTTGTTTTCAAATATTCAAATTTGTGTAAGGGCAGATTACAAAACTCAAATTTATATCCGGCTAGTTTTCAAATATTCAAATTTGTGTCCGGGAAGTTACCAATAATGTTAATAATATTCATTTTAGAATGTTTTTTTTTCATTCTGGAAATTGAAATTTCTCAATACATTTATTTATTTAAATTTTGGTGGAAATTTTTTTGTCAACATAAGAATCCTTAACAAGCATTTTTAAACATTAAACTAACTTTACCTTAACACAGCATAAAACCTCTTTATTAGTATTATTATTATTTTTTTTTCAATAATGGGGCAGAAAATAATAATAAAAATATAAAATAACTTCCGATATTTCAGTCTTCTTCATTAGTCCTTGCATTCCTTTTATTCTTCTCCTTAGAAATCTTTTCCTCTTTATCCATGATCATCGAAGAATCTGCATTAACAGAGTGATTAACTCAAGTTTCTTCTACCTCTTCTTCTTCTTCTGCGTGCTTCTTCTTTTTCTTTTTCTTCTTCTTAGCAGACTCCATTAACGAGCTTTCATGTAGTGAAACCTTAATAGTAGTTTAAAAATTTTGAGCTACAACTTTTTCACTGTGTTTCTTCTTTTTCTTTTTTTGGTGTTTCTATTTCAGCCTCCTTGTCTGCTTCTTCAGGGTTAAAGAGTCTTCAGCACAATTAAGGATGTAGAGAAATCTTGAAATGGATATTGGTGGTCGAAACCCCCAAAAAGAGAAATTTTGGCTTGCATTTCTTAGTTATCAGCAGCTTTCCTTCAAGCTAATTTCAAAATGAGGCATTTAGGGAATTCTAAAACGTTGATTTCGAGCATTTTTCTGTGCATCATTCCATTTGTATTTTATGGTCAATTAAAAAGAAAAGAGTCTAATATTTAAAGTCAAATGGAGTAAATTTATGAAATCCGCCACCAATACCAAGCAGCCACCATTACGCCACCATTACACAAAAACATATATAAACGACTGTCGTGAATGAAAAATAGTGATAACTTTTTTCTGCGTTTCCGATCAATATGAAATTTACATGGCAGGTATAATTGGGGAAATACACCTTTTTAACATGCTAAAAATGAGCGCGATCCTTTTAATTAATTTTATTTTTTTTAAACCACTACTATACCCCTTAAAAACCCACTTAATTCCTTAAATTAGATTCCTTGTACAAAATATAAGTTAATCTCAAAACCTATCCTTTCCTCATTATCAGTTTATCATCTTTATCAATTTTCATTATATGAAGTACTTATCACATTCTAATAATAGAAATTAATTTTTGTTTTGCAATAAATTTTTATTTTTAATATCGATTGTTTTATTAATTTAGTTTTTTTTTTAATTATTTGGTTCTAGTTAATTTTTTTATTATTGGCGAATAATCTAAAAAAATATATGATATCAAATTTTTTTTTGAATGTATATTAGTCTATCGTATTAATCTGATTTTTCATTGCTTTTTCTTTCTTTTTCATTGCTTTTTCTTTCTTTTTCATTGCTTTTTCTTTCTTTTTCATTGCTTTTTCATTGCTTTTTCTTTCTTTTTCTTTCTTTTTCTTTCTTTCTTCTTTCTTCTTTCTTCTTTCTTCTTTCTTCTTTCTTCTTTCTTCTTTCTTCTTTCTTCTTTCTTCTTTCTTCTTTCTTCTTTTTTCTTTCTTCTTTTTTCTTTCTTCTTTCTTCTTTTCTTTCTTCTTTCTGGTCTTTCTTCTTTCTTCTTTCTTTCTTATGATTTTCTATCTTTCTTTATTTTTGTTTCTTCTAGCTGAAGTTTCAACTTTCTTCCTATTCTTCATTTCATACACCATCTTTCACATACCATCTTTCTGCGTTTCTTATTTCTTCATTCTATTCATTATCGTTTTTCTTTTTTCTTTTTTCTATTTTTTTTTTTCTATTTTATTCTTTTTTTTACTTTTGTTTCTTTTTTCTTTTTTCTTTTTATCTTTTTTCTATTTTATCTATTTTATCTTTTTACTCTTTTTTTTTTTTTTTCTTCTTTTCTTTTTTTCTTTTTTTCTTTTTTCTTTTTTCTTTTTTCTTTTTTCTTTTTTCTTTTTTCTTTTTCTTTTTTTTTTTTTCTTTTTTCTAATTTTTTTGTTTCTTAACATGCATAATTGAATTTCTTTTTTCTTTTTTTCTTTTTTCTATTTTTTTTAAAATTAATCCTGAGACTATTTGACTTATACTTTTTTGTTCTTTTTTCTTTTTTTCTTTAATTTCTTTTTTCTTTAGTTCTTTTTTCTTTTTTTTCTTTTTTCTTGTATTTCTTTTTTTCTTTTTTCTTTTTCTTTCTTTACTTTTTATCTTTATTTCATTTTCTTTTTTCTTTTTCTATTTATTTTCTTCTTTCATTTTTCTTCTTTCTATCTATGTTTCATTATCTTTCATTCTTTCTTTTTTACTATAAATTTCATTTGTAGCATTTTTATTCTTCTTACAATTATTTCTATATTATTACATTTTGCTTTTTTTCTTAATTTTTCTATTATTTCATATAATTTTATCTATTTTCTTCTTTCTTCTTTCTTCTGATTCTTCTTAATCTATCTTTCTTTTCTTTTTCTTTTTGCTATTTTTTCTTTAATTTCTTTTTTCTTTTTCTGTTTATATATTGCATGTTGAGTACTTTTTTCTTTTTTTCTTTTTTCTTTTTCTTTTTTCTTTTTTTCTTTTTTCTTTTTTCTTTTTTCTTTTTTTCTTTTTTCTTTTTTCTTTTTTTTTTTTTTCTTTTTTTCTTTTTATTCTTCTTCTTCATTTCCTAACTATTTTCTAATATCTATGACCTGAATCTTCTTCTCTAATTACTTCTTTCTTCTTTCTCTTTATTATTCTTTAACTCTTAACTTTAACTTTTCTTTAACTTTAACTTTTTCTTTAACTTTTTCTTTAACTTTTTCTTTAACTTTTTCTTTTTCTTTAACTTTAACTTTAACTTTTAACTTCTTCTTCTTCTTCTTGTTTCTGTCTTCTTCTTCTTTCTTACTTCCATCTTCTGGATCTTCTTCGAAATACTTTTCTATATTCTTTCTATCTTGATCTTAAACTCTTCTTCTACTTCCTATCTTACTTCTTACATTACTTCTTACTGTCTATTCTTACGTAGAAATAAAAATATATATATATACTACTATAAAGATAAGATGAGATGACATCCTATATAAATAATAGCTCGACCAAATTAGAGCAGAGCAAAAGCCACCAGAATAAAAAAAAAAATAAAAATAATAAATAGGTGGCTAATACCGGAATAAAAGGTCAAACGTTACTCCTCAATAAAATAGTGAAGGTGAATTGTAGAGCAATAGTGAGTAGGGCTTCTAAAACCTGAAAATTTTTTTGGTGCAGAATAAAGGGCATCGGAAAATATGAGCCCAGCAATAACGATAACGACCGGAAAGGAAGTAAATATATATATAGATATTAAAATGAGGAATTTTTGTATTAACCTTTTCAAATACACATATATATATATATTTAAGTAACAAATAGTAACGAAAATGTAACTGTAAACTTCAGTAAAAGGTTAAAAGATGTAACAAAAGATATTAGTGAATATTACTTCCTAATTATAAGTCTTTCAACACATTTTTTTCTTTTTTGTTTTAAAAGATAAAGATGAAGTATTTGTTTAGAATTACATATATATTAACTGTAACTACAACAATTAAGTATCAAAAATTACATTAAAATATTTTATGAGTACTACTTAGATTAAGAATTTAGAGTAAAGAAAAGGATGTAGTGACTAAATAAGATTGCTTTATTTATCAGTGCGTTAAATCTTATTTTGCAGACTCCTTACATTCTCCCCTATTATCATCGTTTAATAGAGCCTTATCTAATTGCCTTTAAATGTCGTTAAAATTTCAAACAATTATGGCATTGAAAAAGAGTTGAAGAATGAACAGACGTTGAAAATTTTACCTTTAAAATCTTTCAACTAATTGTATTATGAAACAAGTAGAGTCTAATTATTTTTTTTTTTTTAATTTTTTTAGTACATGGATTTTATTTATATATATATTTTAATCTGATTTTAAATTATTTATATACTTAAATTCTCCAATATTATTTTCTACCTTTAATCATAATTATATTTTCTCTCTTTAAGTCATTTAGACTTACAAGATGTATGATTTATTTAAACCTATTCATTATGACATCAATAAATATAAATCTTATTATTTTGATTAAATTTCAGATTAAGAATTGATATATAACACTTGAATAGAAACAAGTAAAGACACGAATTACTATTTATACTTTAAGAGATGATATATATTATAATTCGCATAATTTATCTAAGTTTTATATTCTATTTCTCGTTTTACTTTTACTTAGAATATTCTGACATGAATCATTATAAATTATTTTCGATTTTTTTAAGAGGAATAGAACAGGATAATCATTTTAATATACATTACTTCTATATAAAAGATTTAATTTGAGAGATAGACGCTCACTTTTGTTTAATGCTGATGAATTTTATTGATAAAGCTTAATTAATTTATAACAATGATTATATAATCATTGCTTAACTACTTACTAATGTATATATGATATTCTTCACTAACCTTTCGATTATTCATAATAAAATTTATCTACAAAACTGTAATAAGATATATCAATGTAATATCATGAGATATAAGTATCATTTGTTTATACAATATGAACTACTACTACTACTAGACTACTACAACTACTAACTACTACTACTACTAACTACGTAGATCTACTTAATTAATATTATAGATTTATTTATTATATATCTTTAGTAAATATAAATTTTATTTTTATTTATAATATCGCTATTGTAGACATAATAAGACTATAACTATATAAATATTATAATAATAATAATATATATATAAGAATATGATAGAGACAATGAATATAAGTATATATATTATATATAGTATAATATATATATATAGATAATATATGTATAATATATTATAATAGATATATAATAATATGAGATATATTAAAATAAAAATGATATATATTATATTAAGTAAGATATTTCGATATAAAGATATAAAATATATATAGTTATAGATGAGAAAAGGTCTAGTGAAATATAGAGATAAGAGAAAATAGTAGATATAGGAGTAAGAGAGAGAGGCTCAGAATGTTGAAGACGTGCAGAGATAATATGCTCACGCCTGTAGGGAGAAGCCTTGTGCAGCAAAAATAAAACGAACCTATAACTAATTACAACGGTGATGTGACAGTATGATGATATGTAGCTGGTGAGTAGTGGTATGTATTGTGAGTATGTGAGTGGTAGTAAGGGTGACCGTCCTGAGTGGTGGAAAGCGAAGTCCAGGAAGGGGGATAAACTATACGGTAAGGATAGAGATACTCACTCACCAAAATAAATGGTGATATAATATAGTAAATATGGAGTAGTGATGAAACGTTGACTCGGTAACAAGGAATAGTAGTTAGATATAGAGATTAGAAGTATATATAGATATAGAGTATATATAGATAAAAGATGAATATGCAGATGATCAGTAATAATTGAATATATATAGATATGATTAATGAGTAATTAGATTGATAGATATATAAGATAATAGAGATATTAATATAGATATAGTGCTAATAAGTCACCAGTTAGCAGAGGAGGTACTCAGTATATATATATAGTGTGGGAACAGGAGATAAACTTGCGGTCATAATTGTGGTGATACAGGGAAGACCCCGGCCTGTAAACACAACGGAAGAAGGCAGTTAGACAAAGTGGGAAATAATAAGTAGTAACAGGGAAGTTTGCCGTTTATATAATACACTCACATAAAATATATAATAAGTAGTGTATGAAATAGGAATATCAAGGGGTAAGCGCAACACGGAGACCACGGCTCCTAGAAACTTAAATAGTGTATAGCTGTGGAAGGGAGGCAAGTAATACAGAGAAAGACACCAAGTAGGTCTTAAACATGAGGTATACCAATCACATAAACTCACGGAAGTAGAACGTGTATGGACAAGGGCTATATATATATATATCATATATATTATTAACTTGAATGAAAAACTACGTGAGTGTATTTGAGGTAACATGAGCATGTATTGTTAGTGGGTGGAGTATTAAGAAGTATTACAAACAACTAAATGTAAAACGAGCTCACTCAGCTAACATGTATAAGCTAGTAAAACTTCAATGTAGGCTCATCCGTCTGTCTCTCGCGCTCTTGCTCTCGCGCGTTCTCCGCCGTCCCTCTTCGTCTCGCTCACTCGCTCATATCTCTACCGCTCTTCTATATGTATAAAATATATATATTATTTAATTATATATATTATATATATATAGATATATAATATATAATATATATATATTATATATATATATATATATTAATATATTATATAATATATATATATATATATATAATTAATATATATACTATATATAATATATAATATATAATATATATATATATATATAATATGCGCAAAAAATATTATACAGCGTATAATTAAACAACTGGAACGTTTTGCTCCTTATACATGATATTAATGTATGAACGCTATTCTATCCATATTTTACATTATATGATATTAATTAATTTATATTATATAAAATAAAACAAAATAAACACAAGAAATAAATATAAAATTAAAAGATAAATATTATCTACAATCTTTCGAATCTCGTAATACAGAAATAAAACACAGGCCTTAAACATTTGCCACTTGCACTTAAAAATATTGTCTACAACTTGTAAACTTGTAATTTGTCAGTTTTTACTAACTTGTGGGTACAAATTACAAGTCTACATAGTGTACAATTGCAAGAGTTTTAACCGTTGTATTACAGACCACTGATGGGGTTACCGGCCCCGAGCAGCTGCCCATATAAATCCCTCAATCCAATCTCTTCTAAGCAATATCTGAAGGTGCAAACACCTTATTATTATGCTTTGGTGCAGGTCCTTGATTAGGGCTCTTCCCGTGACTGAAAGCTACCTGCAACTTAAACCTTTCACTCTTTCTCCCGGCTGTTGAAAAGTCTTACATAAAATAAGTTCATAATCTGTTCGAAGAACGATTTTATTTCTAAGAGTAGTTGAGAACCTATTTTCAACAATCAGCATTTCATTGCTAAATAAACTAAAAGTGGAAGGCACATCGAATCCGATAGACCAAACTGTAAGGGAAATTCTCATATTTTCGTCCGATATTTCCGAAGCGAAGAGAACATAATCTCCCACAGGAGGACTAGTCTAACTTAGAATGCTCTCTTCTCTTACCGTCTTCTCTATCGTCTATCCGAAGAGAGTCTTCATGCTTCGACGCAAAAGAAAGAAAAATCTTACCTTTGCTGCATATTATTTTATCCTTAATCAGAGGTTTAGGCTTCAAGGCAAGGCAATGGAAGCACTGGCTTTACAGTACTGGAATAGCCCATCCAGGGACTATCCACTTGAAAAGCGTTGGTAAAGTCTTTAAACTCCCCAATTTTCTCATCGTTCATTAACCTGTTATTTGTATTTAGTTTTTTAAAGTATGAAAATAAAATCTTAAAGTTTTATTTCCGTATAGAGAGTTAGTTCACTTTCTCATGCTTGTATGTTAATGTGATGTGTGTTCATTTTTATAATGCACAACCAAGCAATATACAGTATTAATTTCACGTATTCATCACGCACTTAAAAATAAGAAAGTCCGAAAACATAACTCCCAACATCAGGTATTTTTTTACAAACTATTTGCTCTTTCATAGTAAATGTGATAAAAGTACATGTTCGAATAGTCAAACATTATTGCATTCACAAACTTAGTAACAAGTAGTTATCTAGAAATTATTTAATGTGTTTCTTGAATCAAGAGTTACTTTTCAATTCTCATTCTATATTCTTTTAAACTATGTCTACTATTATCTAATCTATACAAACAAATGAAAGCTGTCTGTACGATTACCTGAGATTACAGTGGCGTAATAGTTGTTTGAGTTAGTGAGGAATCTTATAGGTTGCAAGTGCAGTAATGTGAAAATTTATTACTATAAATTTTTAGGTCATAAAAGTAGTGATGTCTCATAACCAAATATTTTGCTGTCATGTTTTTTTAAAATACGTACATCACACTCATACGCACTCACACAGAGGCATGTGAATAAAGTGAATTCTATACGGATAAAATTTCTAAGATTTTGTTTCCAGAAAATAAAAAATATAGATACATAAAAAGGATTACTGAATCTGACCTTACTTCTTCATGCTGTTAATATTCAATTTATACATAACCTGAATTAAACCAATATTTAATTCAATCTTATAATTATGTATCAATTAGTTTTAATTCAGTGTTATAATTACATAACACACACATTAACAAGAAATAACATGATTATGTAATTCCCAACTGCAGAATTCAAGTTCTGTAATTCTTCAATCTATTTACACTGTTTGCAGTAATACAGGTAAAAAGATTACGTTCTAACGTATAATCATTATTTGAATAGGTTTCATCATGATAAATAGTAATTATGAATCAATTAGATACTTTTCTTGAAACAATGGCTACTCAAATTTCAATTTATCTTTTAATAATGATCACCATTACCTAAATCTATACCATCATATTAAAGCAAACATCTCAGAGGTTACCAATGCAGTGATTCAAGAGTTATTCACTTCTATTAATATATTTAATATTATTAAATAGTATAATGAGTCACGAATAATAATATCAATGTAAAGTTGATTTATGATAATCTATACATATTGATGGAATGTTAACTGCCAGACATCTGAGATAGCTAATCTAATGCACAAAAACAGAACAGTAGAAACAAAAATGAGGAAATTAGCGCATTTAACACATAATTATATTAATAATATATTATATTATAGTATATATAAATATATATATATATAGTATTTTGTATATTAAATAATATTATATTATTATCTTAATATATATTAATATAATATTATATATATAAATTAAGTATGTGAGGGGGAAGAAATTCCATCTGACGCACGTTCTGTTGTATCTGAGTTAAACGAATTAAATAAGGGTGACAGTATGAGTGGGTGAAAGCTGAGGTTATGGGAGGGTTTCGTGAGCCATAACTATATTTATGCTTGAATAAGAGTGAATACTAGATCTTTTGGTTCACTCAGTTATTTACATCACTATTACCATACCTATTACTAAGTTCTCAATGAGGTGAGAACGTACATCGAGAAATGGACCACCGAGTTGAGAAACTGATATCATGTGATACGGTACCGCAAAGTTTATATAGGAGCGAGAAGCTAGAATCATGTAAATTAATAAATTAGCTTGCGAGTACAAGCGTGTTGATTATATAGCCAACATATTAATGTTCAATAAATATTTTTTACTTAATACTTAGTATTTACCTTTACTATAAAAAATATAATTTAATAAAGTAAGAGAAATATTCTACCTAGTCTTATATTATTATCTACAGTAGACAATTTATGAGTCAATTTAATTAATTCACATCATTTATCAGTAATATTAACCAAAATATTAAAAGATTTTTTTAATTTCTTATTATTATATTTGCTTTAGATTTATATTTCGGAAAAAAACTGCAATTAAATATTATATTAATTAATAGAAATTAATTAATTTGGTCTTGATATCCTACATTATATATGAGCGCATTAGTATAAGCATAGTCACTTATCGGCTCCAAAAAATAATATATATGAAAGAGTAAAAGAACTCTCAAAACGCTATAATAACTAGGTTTGCAGCGTGGAGTATTGTATATATAGAGTGTATCTGCAGAAATGTAATCCTGCTATAAAAAAAAAATATATAAACTTTGATAGTTAGTTGAACTAGTGAGAGAGAGTTATATTGCAAATATGCGATGTGTGTTAGGGGGTTCTCTTAATAGATATATTTTAATATACTTATTCAGTGCGTGCTCACTCCCTCTACTGCCTCTCATCTCAATCGTCATTCTATCATGTATCGATGGGAACTCTTTCGTGCTAATATACTAGACATTATGTAGTTTGTTATTTTATTAAGCGTAATTCTTATAGTTGGTGATCCAATATTAACATATGTGAATAGTTAAATTACCATATTTTATATTTATTAGTATGTTAATAAGTATAATATCCGGTTTTTTTATACTATTTTTATATATAATATTATATATATATATATATATATATACTATATATATATATATATATAGTTATATATATATATAATATATATTATATATTAATATATAAATATATATAATATATATTTAATTAATATATATAATGATTATATTAATATATTAATTAATTATATATATTAATATATATAATATTTTATAATAATTATATATATTATATATATATATATATATAATTAATAATATATATATATATATATATATATAGTATATTATATAATATATATTAATATATATTAGTAGTACAAATGAGTACAGAGAACCAACACACGTGTTCACACTAATATCTCAATGCATGATCCACACTATGGCTTAAAATATTCATAAACACTAACCATATTGCCGGTGTACATAAATAATTAATATATATATATAATTAATATATATTATAATATATAATATATTAATAATATATAATTATATATATATAGTATATATATAAAAGTAGATATATATATAGTTATACTTATATGTAGTTATGGATAAATATATATTATATATATATATATAATATATATATATATTTATTATATATATAATATATATATTATATATATATATATATTATATATATATATTATATATATATATATATAGATAATTTACCTTACGTTTAAATAGGATTAATAAAATTCTAGTAAAACGTAATGAATACAGTAATACGCCTCTTGAGTAATTAGTTCTGTTTATGCACACACTAATATATAATATTAAATATATATATATATATTTATATATATATATATATAAGTATATATAATTGACTATTATTATAACATACTATTTATATATCTTATCTCGCAAATAATATTATATATAAAAATATTATATATATATAAATATATATGAATATAATATATATATATATTATAATAGTATATTTATATATATATAATATATAATATATATATATCTATAATTAATTAATATATATATAATATATATAGTATATATTATGTATATTATATAATTAGTACCATAAGAGTTATATATAGGAATAATATTGTTGGCTATATTATATAGACCAACCGTAGTTAGGGATATATACATTTATGGATATGAGGTAAGTAAAATATATACTCTAGGAAAGTTTATAAATACGAATCGACCGTCAATTACTCATGGTAACCTATCAAGAGTGAGGTAAGAAAGACCATAGTGAGAAAGTTAATATTTCGCGGAGCTTTTTATCTGTGACGCAAAATACATAATAATCTCATGAGTAGTTTCTCGAGGCATGAGTAAATAAATATTAAAAATAAAATTAAAATATAAATATATAAAATAAATTAATATATTAAAATGATAATATAATTAAAATTAATTATTAAATTTATTAATTAATAAATAATAAATAAATAATATAATGTATTATAATAACCTATATTGAAATATTATTTTTAATATTTTTATATGACTGTTTAATTAATTTCCCTAATAGCATATATAACTAGGTTAGTTAGCTACTATTATACTACTATATATATATATATATATATATATATATATATATAATACTCACTAGCACCGTGAGCACCCGCACTACTATAGCAATACTAACTAACATCGAGAGAGCGAGGAGTGCATCATCTGGAGATATCTCCAAGCTTTTGCACCTATCTGCAAATGTCTAAATCCTTGTAATTATGAATAGTCCCGTTAAACGGATGCAGTTTTAGATATTTGAGGCTCAATATGTTAGAAGGACACACCCAAAATCTCGGCGGCATTACATAGAGGTCAGTTCCGTGAAGCGATAGTTGTTGTTAAAAAATTTGTACCTACCATTACTTACAGTCAAATTAAAGTATTCAATTTAATAAACTAGCTTACCAACATTTTAATTTCTAATACGACAAATATGTTGAAGTACACACAATGTCCACTACATAAATAGTACGTCATGATATTAAACACTTAGTCGAGTTAGCGAGTACATAACAGCTTTAAAATAGGGTGAGGGAGTGCTTCTCGCGAGGCCACAAAACTAAATGAGACCAAGCTGAGATGCATGTGCTGATCAGAGAGCAAGATAAGAGTATTAGGTTCTTGAAAAAAACTACATGTGATATGGTTATTATTGCTAAATATGTGCTACGTTATTGGCAGCAAATAAAACTTAGAAAACAATTCATTCCTCCTCCTGCACATTCTGCAGACATATATCAAGAAATAAGCTCCTATCTACTTCTAAAGTAGGAAAGCTGTCACTTAATATTAAATATGCAACAATGATATCAATATGTAAGTAGACGTGTACGTCGATCAAGTAATGTTATCATAAATTAACCCGTAAAGCCCAAAGGGGGGGTCTCAGCCGCACCGGCCTCAACAACTAGATATTGTAAATCGTTAACCTAAGTTGTATTGTAGAAGTTTGAGGTTATTAATAATAGAACCGATCCGATTAGACCTGACATATTTGAGAATAAACCTAAATAATTAACAGTGTGCGAATTCCCAGAAGATGTATAGAACAGAAGTAATCACACTGCTTCTAAGGCGACAAGTAAGATTCTTTGTAACAATATTTATGAGCACTTTCTATCCTTTCGAATACTGCAACAATGAACTTACAATTTATTTACATTTACCCATTGATAAACAATTAAACGTTGCAAAGATTCGCAAAACTACCTATATGTTGTTCGCATTGTGACTAAAAATATTAAGTCAAAAAGCTAGATTTCGGGCTGGTTTCAGATCACAAAGGATGAAGTCTAGGCAGTTAGTCAATTCTAATTCCTAAGAGCTCATCAATTAGCGAATTACGAGCACTTCTCAAGAGTTTACAAAACACTTATATGGGATGGAGAGAAAGTAATTCGATTCTCCCTAATTGAGTTCAGTCTTACTGCACAGATTCTATTCTACACAACCTTGTACTAAATATATATGTAGAGTATATTTAAAATTTCATATGAGCGATCGGTGTATCGTAAAAATTTTTAAACAAAGGTGCAATTACGTAGGAGAAAAGAAAGTAAATTATGCGTTTGGAAAGGAGGATGAATGGGGTTACAAGGGAATAGGAAGCTCTTGCTGCAGGACAGCGCGAAAGGTTAAAAATGAGATTAAGGGGAATCTGCTTTAAGGAATAGATGAATAGGGATGGTGCGTTTTGTAAACTGAGTGATGAATAAATGAGAGCACTCGAAGAGCAGAGTGTGGAGAGAGGTTAGTACTACTACGAAAATCTGCATAATATTACAGTAATGCAAAAACGGTGATACTTGTAACATATTAGGTGTGTTGTGGGTTTCGATGGTTGCTGAAGGAATAGGTTTTTTGAGGCGGTCACAAGAGATTGAGTTAGCAAAGAGGAGGAAGTGGGTAGAGTAAGAAAGTTGAATGAATGGTAAATCTGCAGGTATAGATGCAAATTACTTCGTGAAAATGATTCAAGAACGCAGCGAGGCCGAGATGGTGGATTGATTGCGAACTTTAGTGAGTTTAGAGTGGCACAATGAAAGCGTTTAAATGGTATGAGGTATCCAGTGTATCTACTACGAAGGATTGGAGGAGAAGCAGTAAATAGTAACCCTTAATATAAGGAAGAGATAGAGGGACTGTAGAAATCAACTACGGGGAATAACCATTATAATATGGTGTTGTGTACTCGGGAACGAGACTGCTCGTCATCTAATTGGAGCGTCGATGAGAAGAGAGATATCGAAGTCAGACTGAGAGCGAGAAAGGCACCTGATATAGTGTTTGGAGAAAACAAGAGGGCGTTTAGGAGTGGTAGAGATTGTGTGGATCAAATTTTACATTCAAACAAATGATTAGAGAAAATGAGCTTTGTATGCTTGTATGGAAATCGGAGCTCCGGAAACTCTGAATTGAAGTAAAGAATCTCGGAATCAGTGAGGTAGAGAGCGTCTTAAGGTAGAGAAAGTTGAAGATATAAAATATAAATAGGAAAGTAGGAATATTGATATAAAAAAAAAGAGCATATTCTGAGAGATGAAAACATCAAAAAAATATAGATATAAGAAATACGAAATTGAGACATATGTTTTATATGTAATTATTTGATTTTGCTCTATATCAGGGGATTTTACGGAGGTATACGGAGGTGTTATATATCCCAGTCTGTGCGATGCAGACCAGTGATCTCTCTGCCACTAATGTCTCATTGATGTATTCCAGTTTATAAGTATTCAAGTAAAATCAGATGAGGGTATTAAATGAAAGATCATAGAGTAGAGGAGATGGCAAGCAGAGAGTGTGCTTGTTAGACACATAGACAAACAGAGATGTTCAGTGGATGGTGTGCCACCTACCCCATATTATTATGCGGATGATTTAGTTTTGTGTGGCGAATCTGAAGAGAGTTTTGAGAGGATTGGTAAGAGAAATTTGCCAGAGTGCGGTAAAATGAGGTATGGCTTGAAAGTAATATATGAAGATAAAACTAAAGTGATGGTTTGTCAGAGAGGACAGTACTCAGTTGTGAGAGCTCTATCGTTATAGTGTTGAGTTGCGATAGCCTAGAACATTTAGTGACTTGAGTTTTAAATATATTTTGAGTGATATATGCTCAGAGTCAATTAGTAGAAGGTAACTGATGATTTAACAAAGGTGTAGTATCGATAGTTGTGTATTAGGTACAGCACAGAGTGTACCGGTGCAATTAAACTCGAGTAATGTGAGAGCATGTGAATAAAGTGACTACAATCTAGAGAGAGTTGTCGACTATCGAGGTATAACACGAGCGCCATGGTAAGATCAGTAAATCATTATGATGTATACATCTGTGTTATGAATCTAAGACAGTTCATTTAAACTAAATCTGACTGACTGGAATAAGAAGTATACCATCTAACAATGTTCAATGTGTTCAGATGTCAATCTTGGGGGGGTGGCTAGTGTGAGAAGAATTTGATAAAATGAAGGAATGAACGTATTAAAGAGAGTTGTGTGGTGTTATATAATAAATAAATGAGATGAATAAATTAAAGTATTCGTTGCCGAGTATGGAGTCTATGTTGCACTCTACTTGATGTGGAATATATACGAGATGGTAAGTGGTTCGTATTTTTTTTTACAGGAGTGCGGAATGTATTGGAGTGGCGACTAGTGTTTGATGTGAACCGCGCAAACGCGGTCATCTATGGGTGTAGATCACCGATAGAAAAAAGTGAATGCGATGTTCCGGTAAAAACACAGTATAGACAGAATGTCGAATTTGGCTAGAGGCGAGAAGAAAGGTGAATAACAGGAGTGAATGCGGGAGAGTTCTGTAGTAGAGAGAGGTCGAGGGGTGATGTGAGAGAGTCATGGCCAAAATGGCCTATAAGGGACTCGACCTTACAATTTGACATCTAGCATAGTGAGAGAGTCCACATCGCGTCCACGATAAGCTCTAGGTGGAATTTTTGACTCGCGACGAGTTCTCACTATTAATGGTAGTAAAAAAAAACACATTCGTGAGGGGGAGTGCGGTTAGGCGAGTGCGTGACTTTCTTTTTTGCGAGTGACTTCTCTTAGTCACAGTACTTCTTCACTTACTCTTTGTAGCTTTTTCTTATATATCACGATGTGATCGACATGTCTATTACCATACCCATACCTATAACTAGACGACCTAAATACTTGAGGAATAATTAAGGAGAGATAAAGAATATATTTATTAAATTATGTCATATCTCTTGTGCAAATTTGACTACTTTATATGGCATGACATCCGAAAGCTTTATTTTTTATATCATATTAAAGACTTCTCATAAAAAATAAAACTGATAATAGCCAAACTTTGATTTCCTAAATTTAATATCTTCTAGTTGCTTTTTTTTCGGGAGGAGGGGATGTAAGGAATAAGTCCATGATTTTTTTATATCAACAAAAAAAAATAAATTGCAATAGATACTACACTTATCACATAAATTCATGTGTAATAAGAATGCAAGATGTGTGTAGAAAAAGACAAAGACGAGCAAGATCTTAGAAAGGGAATTCACAAGATGAGCAGGACAGAAAGGAATATCGTTGAAAGAGCTATATCTATGAATGAATTTGGCACTCTATTGCCTTATGAGTTATATGAGAAGCAGCTGAAACGAAGTGTGAGAGAGATTAAAATTATCATCAATTCGATAGCAAATTATATAATTGCTAATGTAAGAGAACAAATTAGTGATAGCTTTAATTTTTTGCATAAATCTATTTATTTAAAAATTTCTACATTAAAATTTTTATGAGTATATATATCCGGTGAGAGATTATGATTTAATAGATTATTGATCTTAGTCTGATATGTATAAACAAAAAAGTGAATATGTAGTATTATAAATCTCTAAAAAATTAAATTCAAAAGCAGAACTAAGGACAACTACTACTCTTAAATATTGTGTGTAATTATAGTTTGCTCAAATGTTTGCATTTAATATGACATCACAATCGTTTAGTCCTATCAGGTGACTCCTAAAAATTGCTCTGCAATGGAGTTGGGAAATACATTATCAACCTGTTTTGTCTCTTCCCATGTATAAACATTTTTGTTTTTTTACGATTCGTATTACCAGAAAATATTACAATTCGTTACTCTTTTTCACTGTTCTATATCATGTATGTATATTAAGGATAATGGATTAGACAGTGAATTTGTTATTAATTAGTGTCAATGTTAGTATGGTTATAAAACTAAAGTGAAAGTTGTTTATTCTAATTCAGCTGTTAGTGTTAGCGCCTGAGTGTTAATATTTATGTATCAATATTATCAACTTCAATGTTGCTGTTAGTAATAACAGTAATGCTTCATTATGTATTAAATATATATCTATACCTATATATATATATATAATATAGTATATATATATAGTATATATATATATACAATATATAATATAGTAAATAATAGTATTATAATATATATATATTCAGTAAATAATATCTATATATATAAACCCATACTCACACTTACTAATATCCCTACTATATATATATAATATAGTATATACCTAGCTATGATGGGACTATTAATCGTCATCGGCAAAATCGGCATATTTTTTTCAATCGCGTTATCGTCAATTTTTGCCGATAATTTTGCCAAATGTTAAGAATTTTGGATAATATTTAAAACTCAATAATAATTTAATTAATAATGAATAATAATAATATATAATAATAATAATAATAATAATAATAATAATAATAATAATTAAATATAATAGGTTAATAATAATAATGAATAATAAATAATAACTCGTTGAAAATTTTAATAACTTAATTAAATTAATCAATTAAATATTGAATATAAATAATAATCTAATAATAATATAAATAAATAATAATATTGAAATAATCTTTAAAATAATCTTAAATAATAAAAGATGGTGGAATGTACAAGGAATCTCCCGCAAGCACACAAGAATGCGGCTAACCGTGTTAGTGTTAGCAAGCTAACGACAGGGAAAATCCTAACGCGGACGAAATTAGGAGCAAGGCTGATGGTTTAGATCTTATAGCAATAAAATGTGATACGATGTCTTTTGGGGAAGGCAAAAATGCGAGTATCACATAAGAGCGAAAATGAATGATTAGGATAAGATGTGCTGAAGAGTACAGTTAGCACGTCAGGGAAAGAAGCTGTGCAATCTTAGGAGACCGAGATGGCAACGCAATCCCTAAAGAGATGATGAAGACTAGAGATGAATAGGACAACTGAAGGAAGCAAAATTGTATTATGATTTCGTTATGAGGAAATCCGCGTGGCGATCATATAAACAGTCCTTATGAGTGAGATTTGTATGAACCAAGACGCAAATCGATCCAGACCATCCTCCAGGAGGCACTCCTCCTACAAATGAAAGACCACGCGGCCAAGGACGGTTTGACATTTCCGAGTTATGCACGCAAACTCACAACCTAATCGTATCTATACTCTCGCCCATATCACATTAGCCAATGCTTAGTTTCTAAGAGATCAAGAGAGTGAGTAGAAAGCCCCGAACGAGAAGAATGTGATGTAAAATTCTGTAAGCAGGGAAATGGCCCAGGCCGCACAGCAAGGAGTTGAAGTATTGGGTCAACTTATCGAAACAACACATAGCAAGACAGCTTGCACTTCTTGGAACTTCCCCATCGGCCCGAAATATAACCAGTCATCTCTATGAGAATGAACATGCAGCGATAAACACAAGCTATACAGTAGTTGTCACTATGGACCTCCGCGTGAGACAAAAAAGGAATCCTTCCTCAACAGCACCGGGTGTGCCTCCGACTTACTCAAAGGACTGGATCCCCATTGCAGAGGGCAGGAAGGCAGATAGACCCAAGAAGTCGAAAACGGTAGAGGAGAAATCAATAGTGCACTGACTGCTCGCAGAAGAAGATTAGGAAAGCGAAGATGGAAGTATACAACCCCAGCAATGGTCATAAGAACGGGTTATAGCGAAACGGAAAAGTCTCCAAAATATTGGAATCACAAATGACAAATATCAATATTCAAGAACGTGACATGAAAAGCACAGTAGATATAAGGAGCTCAGGACTTGCCCTGGTCGTCTAAAAAGAATAGGGGCATCACCCGCGGCCTCCACCTCAGGCTTTTCCTTGAGAGGAACGGGACGCTAACGAGTGGTCTAATTTCGATAAACCTCGGTCTGAAATACAGGTCAAGGAAGAAACGGAGGTAGGCATATTATTAAAAAAAAGTCATAGTCGCCTATATATCTATCTATTACAAGTTTAAGATGATTTATGTACCCCGCACCAGCATGATGTAAATCGTGGAGCCATGGTTTTTTCTGTACCAAGCGAGCACCCCAAGTATTGGAGATGAGGGTGCCGTAAGGAGATCTAAGTAACGGCGGCAATTAGCTTTTTGAGGAGAGATTAAATAGATAGCGATAGTACGTGAGGCGCATATCCACGACGAGGAGTCAGACCACACAGGAGGAGCGTGCACACCAGAGATTCAGGCACTAACGGATAGCGGAGACCCATTAAGGCGCACAATTGTGTGGATGGAGATTGTGAGATTGCGTATCCCATACGAGCAAGGATTTTTCTGAAAAAGCACGGCTGTAGTTTTTCGACGTGGAGAATGTAAAGACACGTCAAAACACGACGAGAAAACCCTATCGATGGGGCGACTCGAGTGACGCTCCATGCAAGGAAGTGTAAGCTCACAGAGCATCGTACAAGGGCAAGATCGTCAAACATATGATGGAGCAGCGCACGATGGTGTCGGCGATGGAAATCGATAAACACCATTAGAACCACTACTGCGAAAAAGCACACGCTCAGCACCACTGCCCTGCGGCACCCCTTTCGTCCAGGACAAACAGCCTCGGCAGAGGTTACCACAACGGACCTGAAACGAACGATCCGACCTCAATAACTGAAGGAAGAGGGAAATTTGCCCCCCCAAGCCAAGGAATGGAGGCTCTCGCAAAACCGGCCTACGAATCCCCCACGTGCTGTCATCAGTGAGAAGCCCCTTTTCATTCGAGACAAGAGCAATCACGCGAAAACTCAGGTCATTTCCTGTTGAGGACAATGCATCACTGACGTGTGTTAAGTTCACACAAC
The DNA here is from genome assembly GCA_015478945.1 of Trachelipus rathkii. NCBI lineage: Eukaryota > Metazoa > Arthropoda > Malacostraca > Isopoda > Trachelipodidae > Trachelipus > Trachelipus rathkii. The sequence goes on along the minus strand of JABUQX010027419.1, from coordinate 11,576 downwards.
GAGGAAGAGGATTCTGGGTAGAGCGTGGCGACGAAACCAAGAATTGGTAGTAGCGCGGAAATGTATGAGCCCAGCACCAGATTCGTGGGAACAGGAGGACTGTATACCCAATATCACCAGTGCATGAGCTAATCACAGGTATTGCAAGGTCGAAATATAAGAAAATGGGCGATGGTATGAAAAAAGTCGGATCTATGCTCAGGTTTTGGGATATTGTATGTTGATCTATATATTTTTCTTAGACCAGACGGGGAGGGAAAGATCCTCTCTCTTCACCCATAATCGATATTGTAATAATCCCGCCGCAGAAGGCAAGGCCAACTGGCGCAGCACCAGGAATGAACATGAACACGAAACAAATTTTGAACAAGAGATGCCGTCAAGGGCAGGCGCTCGATCCTGCAAAAGAGTTTGAGGGCGTCCCGGACTCTCCTGCTCCGAGATGAACAACCTTGTGTACGGAAGTCTGCACCAGTGGGAACAGAAAAATCCGGAAACCCCAACCCGCAGGCGGTCAGAGCGAAAAGGTTCAGGAATACCGGGAGCCCGCTGGAGCAGGAAAAGCACGCGGAGAGGAAACAAAACTCGTCCGCACAGAACCCCAGCGGACGACCAGAGGTCACATCAGAGGTTAATTATGCGAACCGTAAACGAGGATAATAGGCGGATCTGCATTGACGTTTTTGTGAAAATTTTCGCACCTTTTTCATGGGAGACTTCGTAACTGATTACATTGAGCGTAAGAAGAATTTAACGTGAGTGGAAGCTGTATGTGCGTGAAAAACTGTTTCCCTGCGTACGGGCGATTAAAACAGCACCGGGAGCGGCCGCGCAGTAGTCTAATAACAGAATTCAAGTTGGATCAGGTGTGTGGGAGTCCGCGTTTATCAACTCGCTTATTACAACTACGCTTTTCCCACGATGAGCCCGAGCAGCATTCCTGGTTCCACAGGCGAACAGTTTGTTGCATTTCCGGTAGATCTCAAAAGAAACGGGGTATTTTGCTCCGTTTGCCCACCTGATGATAATAACCTGAAAGAGTAAGTGCAAAGCTAACGAGCGACGGGACAAACGTAATAGTATTGCATGAGGAATAGATGAACTTTTCCGTATAAGTAGTCTGATGAAAAGGAAGACCAGTCTGCTCTGTCATAGCGCCAGCCAGAAGAAGGTGGTAGCTGTGGACTGGGGCCGAAGGACGGTAATCGAATAGGGGTAGTGGTCATACCAACAGCAGGAAAGAACCTTTCGTCCCACTCGAGAAGACTAATCCAAGACGAAAATGGAACCAACGAGCTACAACACAGGAAAGAAGGTGAGACCAGTATCGAAACGTCAATGAGATGGATTAGGATTGGAAGGCCGTGTTGAGACATCCCAATATGAGAAATCTTGCATAATCCTCAATAATAAATCGACATTGGGGGACGTAACAGAGTCAACCCACAAAGAGGAATGGCGGAGGTTAAAGTCCACCGAGGAACAAACATGGGCGGTGGAAGACACTTGTGAAAAATCAGAGACTGGAAAGGTCCCTTCTTGGTATAGTATAGGCTTGGCGCCCAGGACACTGAGCACACCAGAAGACCAGAACTGTGAGATCGACTGATAGTCAAAACTTGTCCTCAAATTGAGACAGCTGTAAGCGTCATTCGAGTCAAAATAGACTATCGAATCCGCTACGGTTCATGCAGTGCAGTGGAGAGTGCGTATTGATTCAAATTGGGGATACATCTCTGTGAAGCAGGAATCGTTCACTTATACTCTGTCAGCGGTAGCTAACCAACGATTCAAGGAAATAAGGGTTCTCTGTACCTTTGAAGGTTGCAAAAAGTCACGGTCACGAAGTTTGCAACTCCTGTAACAATCAGCCATGAATAAATTCTCTTTAGATTCTTTCGTAATTAAGCGAAAGGTATCGCGCGGCAGTTTCCTATTGATGAAACGTGCCATAAACGGGAAACAATTAATGGTGAGGACGATCTGTGACACATAGTCACACGTGTTGTGGGTGTGGCAGTCTCCTCACAAAGGGATAAAGAGTAGCGAATGGCCCCGTGAAGCCGTCACCTCAAAAAACTCCGGAGGGAGAGGAAGGATCACGCAGCAGGGATAAGCTGTTTGGGGAGAGACTCCCCCCTGTTTTACGAAGAGCAGTGTTCCTGGGTCAGACGCTGTGGATCTGTGAACGCTAATTGTATTAGTTCAGGAAAGAGGCTGCGCCAAAGAGGCGCGCCAGTCACACTCTACCACATCTCGAACATTCCTCCCCTCAGATGCCCCCTGCCAGATTCTTAGCAGAGCTCTGTGTATGTTGGCGATATATCCCGCACTAAGGAGGGAGCTCCTCAATCATGAGCTGGGGAAGAAGTGAGAGAGGAGTGCGAACAATAGGAACGGTGTCGGCAGAGTGACGAAGAAGACACATCGGATAGACGAGTGTATGGAGTCCCAGTCAAAATCTCGAAGTGGACCGTCAGCTCGAGTGAGTATGCCAAATGAAACGCTCAGGTCCGACAGGTCCGAAGTCAAAGGGGCGGAGGGAAGAGGCAGAGATGGACACAAACGGTGGACTTCCATCCTCACAGTCAGTCGACCGGCAAACAGCTAGAGAACTCAAGCAACAACTACATCAACACAAGCATCGAAGCGAGGCGCGCCCGACAGATCTATGAATCCTGAGAAGAAATAGACACTGAGCGAGCGGCCGCGGTGTCCAAACTCGTATATATACACTATCCATCCTCGTCGCATAAACTATCCCCTTGGGCGGGAACAACAGTGTCAGAACGTAACACACTCACCGGAAGAAGATGGCTATCCGAAGAGTCCAGTCGTGGCATCCGAGAAAAGCTTTAGAATCGCGTGAATAATTCGCAGAAAGCGAAGCGGGCTTAGACCGGTGCGAATAGAGTAACTAGAATATTGCCTGAATAGAAACGGGCAGCAGTGATCGGACCACTGGTTCGAGAACGACCATCGGCACGGAGAGCTTGTAGGCTGCGAATGCACCGCTCTTTACTCTCAGTCTAAAAAGGAGAGACGTACACATGGCCATAGACATTATACTGATAGCTGCCGCGCTTGCGACATGTATACTCGTACGCGGTCCACGAGAATAGCAAAGCGGAGTTCGGATGTCTGTCCGGGAAGATCCACGCCTCTTCGGATGCGGATCGTTCTCGGCACTATACCGTTAAAGGGACTTGTTTGTTTACCCGTGAAACACAAAGCTGGGCGTTTCCTTTCCGATTGTGAGAACTCTGGTACAAGGGTATCCTCCGACGAAGGAACATTCTGAGGTCAATGACGTTTTGGCCATCGACTCAGAAGCGCATGATGTCGCACAAATCACGAGTATAAGCGCGCGAGCACGTGCATGTGAGCTTCTACAAGTGGGAGCAGGAGTATGTTGGCGAAAGAACGACGAGTGAGTGTACGGATGGACATCTCATGGAGAGTTGGAGGACATTTGAATCCAGAGCCACAGGAACAACTGAAACCGTAGTTGAATACCGGTAACCGGATCACGGAAGCTCGAACGGTCGAGCGTTGTGAAAAGCGAGGATACTCAAGAAATTCCTTGTGAGAGATAACGCTCAACGAGTGCTCCTGTAGAGTCAATCGAAGGAAGCATTATCCACAAATTGTGTGACACGTACGTTGCGTATCGAGCTAAAGAGAGACAGTTCATACAGTAAAAGGAAATGACCTACGCTTCGCGCGACTTCTCGGCCATGATAGCCTCACTACGAAACGGTCAATACTTTAATGAGAGAGTGTGCGAGATACTGCTCACATCTCATCTTCTTCTCACCAAGCAAAAATGGGGGCATGAACAGAGTAGGACTGAGTGATGTTGGAACCACTGTGACTAGATCGACAGACAACAATGGAGGTATCTTGTCAGCAGTTTTGGGTGGAGAGCAGCCTAGATAATCCACATGATGACAGAGACAAGATGTGTCTGGGGAGAGGCCAGAGACAATGAGTTTCTTGGGGGTTACTCGAACATTTGAGTGCTGCTACTTGAAAACATCTCTCGCGGAAAAGTTCGGCAACTTAGTAACATAGTCCGAGAAACAGCGTGTGCAGTGGAATATTAGAGAGACCAAGGTTATATTAACTATTGAGAGTACATTAGAGGGTGGAATAAAGGCTACAGACAAGCACATAGGTAAACAGACAGGGTGATGCCGGTCGGTTGTGGGTAGGGCCGTCTACACTGCCTTACGGTGGAGATGGGGAACAAAATGAAACGTGGTGATAGGCAAAGTGGTGAGCCTAGTAAATGATAAGGATGTCAAAATACGATGCATCGAACAGAACTCCGCGCATATACTGGTGCACCTCTGTTGCGTATTACGAACATCATCAGGGTTTAGAAAATGATGGGAACTTCCCAGATGTGATGGGAAGACAAGTACTTAGCATCCTTTTGGCTTCACTGAATAGAGTATCCGAAATCCAAAAGTGTGCGAGCCAGCTTCCTCATTGGCGGTAGCCTTGGCCGTTGATAGCTATGAAAAGCATGCTTTCATAAAGCATCAACTAAGGATGAGTTGGCTCACAGAATCACTGGATAGAGCAATGAACGTGAATGTTAAAAATATTAGCGGTAGGAGAATATAAATGAACCAGTGACCAGGGGGATCGCAGGAGATAGCATCGTCGGAAGTTATGTTTATATTCTGGCGTTTAGGAATGGATGAGTTCAACCTGCTGACTTGTAGGGCCTTGGGATGGAGCATAGCGTAAAGATGTAGAGTATAAGATCCTGAGAGGCTCCATAAGCAGCCTCAACCTGGTCGTGAGGCGGATGGGTGTGGCAACCTTCTCCATGAAAACTGAGTGGTCTTCTGCGGAATTGACAGGGCGATATGGTTATCGCGATGCTGTGGTAATGTTATTAATAAGCGCTATATTTTACAGCTCAACAGAGGGCCAATGATTGTATATAAAAACCTGGCCTGGCTACGGTCGCAGGCGCGTGTGATAATACAGGCCAGGGAGGGGACCGGGTTGGGGGACCATCTACAGATCGTAATCGATGCATATTTAGTAAAGTTTCGAGTACTAACTTTTCTTTGATACAGAGATCGAGTTTAAAAGGATAAACTTCTTATTTGTGACTGGAGCGTATCTTTTCCCATGAAAAGTCGCTTCCTGCAAAAACCACCTGCACCGGGGCAATAAAGGAACTACAAATATTACTCATAGTAAAGATGTTTACTGCATGGTATTTAAAAAATAAGAACCACATAAGTCCAAGGGACGTTATAGACTGACTGAAACAATGTAGACTACAGCAGGAAATTTGTCTCGGTGGAAGCTACTATGTGGTGGCTGGCTGTGAGATTTCGAACCATAGGCCCAGAGCATGAACACCTTCGTTATCCCCTATAGAAAACCCCCTATACCGTTCCTTGCTAGGGTATGGACTAAATGGTTGGCCTCAAGAGGAAAGCCACATCTTCACGGAACTGCGCGTCCCAGTCCCAAGAGATGAAAAAGAAAATTAAAAGCCGTGCATCACACGGATAAGACGCGAAAAGCCCAAGATTATGCGCCAAAGTGGAAGGACAGCCTCCTCACAGGGTTAGGGCAAGGTTCGGGACCCCTAACAAATAGGCCGGCACCCGAGAGAATAAGGCAAGAAAAACCGTTTTTAACACTGTAACCCTCACCGACGTAGGTAAGGAGGCAAGACTGGGCCCATGACACACAGAGAACAACATCCCGGTAGCCAACCAGAAGCGAGGGGAAGGGGAGAGCTCTCAGAAGAAGAGAATCAGGGATACGTAGGATAGGTAACGGTACAAAAACGAGGAGAAGGGACATAAACAAGAGAAAGGACGGTAAGAGGAAACGGGAAAGAAAATAATATAAAAATAATAATAAAAAAATAATAAATAATAATAATAATATAACAACAAACAACAACAACAACAACAACAACAATAAATAATAAAATAATAATAATAATAATAAATAATAAATAAATAATAATCAATAAATATTAATAATAATTAATTTATAAAATAATAATAACAGAAAGAATCATCTACTTGAAAGGGGACTAAACTTTTACAAAATATGACAAAAAGAAAGAAAGTGGCATTTTGCAGACACAAAAGTGTCTGTGCCCCCTCTCGATGGCAACGAGGCCACCTTCGTGAGGGGGAATAATAATAATAATGATGATGTAATAATAATAATATATATATATATATATATAGTATATAGATATAATATGTATAATATATATATAGTGAATCATAAGATATATTGGTATATATATACTCTAGATAGTATTGAGGCCTATATAATAGGGAATTTATATATATACGTACTATATCTGGGTCATTAGTATACTATATATATATAATTTGCTTATGTATTTATGACATTCCCTGAGTGCTAATGGTACGCCTTTCTCTTCTGCGCGTTCATATCCACACTCCATCTCCAGTATACATCTTAGAAACGCCACACCATGTTTTAACCACATATCAATAAAATGGACTTTATAGTTCAGAACCCCTCTTCTAGACAATCATCTTACAGAAACATTCCTATCCTTATATCCGTATGTGTGGGGAGAAAAAGATTGCCTTACATCGTATGTTCCTGCGTGTCGTAGCCTATAGGCGAACTAAGGACGGTGCGTATTTAGGGATGGCAGCCCCACTACCAGCTTAGACTTTAGCCAGGAATGCTAATCGCATGCCTCGGAGCAGTTCCGTGGTCGCTGTATTCAGCGGCTTGACTATTCTGTAGCGGCGAAATGTGTGAATACAGTCATGAGGTACACTGGAATGTCAGAGGAATAAATGTTGAGGAGAAGAGGAGAGGTGATGGATGTATATTAAAAAGGGCAAAATTTGAATTTTACTCTCGCTGTGACGCACAATCAGAGAGATGGAAAGGAATACGGTGAAAATTGGGAGGTGGTGTGTGAGTGAAAATGGCTGTTTAATGTGCTGGTGTGGAAAGGAATGAGAGGGAGATAGAAGGATTTGCAATTTCTGATGAGTGACTTGTGGTAGAGATCTATGGTAGATTTTTGTGTGTGTGAGTACTAGGAGTTTATTAATAAATTAAGTTGAGAAAAGGTCAAAATTTGTGGTGTTGCGACATATGGTCCATCTGAGGTAATGTTGAAGAGAGTCGATTTTTTGGGATAATCTGAATGAAAGGTTTTGTGATGTGTGAGTAGGAGATTCAGTATATTTGTAAATTTGCCACATATCTGCCCACCCAAGGATGTTTTTTTTTTTTTTTTTCTACAGTTGTCACAGTGCTCACTGACACTCTTAGTTCTAAGCGAGGGAGCGTGTAGTAAGCGCTTCAGAGATTCACCCTCATATGCGAGCAAATTACGCATATCTGACTAACAGACGCAGTGGCGTGAGAGTGTGACGTGATTAAATTCAGCTTGGAAATTACAGAAGAATGGAAAGAATCCCACAAACATAGGTGGTGGGAAAGAAGAGGAGCACACAGCGAAGATGCCCTGAAGGAAGATAACCAAAGTAGATCTCCTAACACAAAAACTTGTTGCGCAGATACAGCCAACTCCTTCGTGCTATACTCAGGTCGTTCGTAAAGGTGGACATTACCGCGAGTGATAATGTTTCCTCGAGCACCTGACCGCTAGCCGGATACAGCCAGTATAAAAAACAAGGATAAAAGGCATTAACCGAACAATCGAAGAAGCAAGAAGAGTGAGGGGGTAAAGTGAACTGAGAAGTACAGACAGTTTAGAGCCTTTTTGCTTTTGACTCGACCCTATGGCCCTGTCCAAAAACCGGGTGAAACCAGAAACCCTCCCCCCAAGATATGAGAATACTCCAGTCAAGGCGATGAGACCATTGTATAATGCTGAGCAAGCTCAGAAAAAGGAAAATAACAGTGTCGCAGAGTGCTAAAACAGACTTCCAGTTTCTATCGAGGCCGCCTAGCAACCGTTGGTGATGTGAAGGTTTCCAAGACATTTATTAGTTTTTATGTTAATAGGCCAAATGGATGTTTTATTGTTAACACTACAGGAGACGAAAGAACAAGTCGAAAGAGATATGGAAAGTTAGAGGTGTATTGGAGGAGATTTTGTAGAAGTTGGGGAGTTTTTAAAAAGATTGAATTTCACCATGTTGAACGAAAACATACACGTGGAAAATCTATCCAGATTCAGCGAGAAAATAGAATGCGAAAGATTTAAGATGCAGAAGCAATTCTAGAAGTAAAAGAGGAGCACGAAATTGATATGAGTTGAAGACTGAAGGTCGAGTCATCGGCATATGAAGTTAGATGTAGAGTTAGAGATTCAGGTGAGAAGATCATTAATGAAACTAGGAATAAAGGGCCACCATTGAGCGATTTGAAAGAAAGCTATGGACATAAGTAAAGCAAAGAGAAGGAGGACAACCGCTAAAGGAGGGGAGCTTGGAAAGCAGTGACTCGTGCCATAATTTGGTCAAATGTTTTGTATATGTCAATCGCCACCAATGGTGTATGTCAACAGTCTCCCCGTAGTTCGTGAAGATGCTATGAAAAGCGAGATAAATCGTATTTAGATGAGGAAATTATATCGCCAGTGAGTATTAGCGTGTGAGAGAGCACGTACTGCTGTGAGTCAGATACGAATGAGAGTTTACCAGATGATCTACGAAGAAAGCTGAGAGTTGAAGTAAGGGCTATCACTCTCATTCTTAGATATATAGTGAATATCAGTTAGAGTAAGCTATGAGAGCGATAGTTAGAATTATCAGAGCGGCGTTTCCAATAATAATATATACTTGAGACTCTAGCTTATGGAGGACATGTGCGACGCATCCAACACTGAGATATAATGTATAGCAAGTATTTTAGCAAGAAGACATAGAGCAGTATAGTTGAACGCAGGGGCGGGGATAGCACGAAGACACACACTCTCATATAACATCGCAGGGAGGAAATGCATCCGGGCACCGCCTTCCAACGTTCATAAGATTTCAGGGACCCATGCACCCGATCTAAATGTTTATATCATCTAGGCATATGACGATAGTAGTCACCTCCATATGGGGAAGAGTAGGACACCCAATGCCAGAACTTTGTCCAATTACGTTGATTAGGTGTAGCGTATAATTTTAAAACACTAGGCCCGAGAGCCAGCTTGGCCTTTTTCAGTTGGAGAATTAGCAAAGAACTCAACGATCAATAAAGGACGAGCAATTGTGCAGAGTTTTCAAGTATAGTTTGCTAGATACTGTTTTTGGCAAATGAGGCCCAGAAAATGATTGTCATACAGGGAGAACCAAGGAGTAGCGCACTTTCGTTTGTTGAAAGTCGCTTTGCTTGTCGTAATTTATACAGTTTAAGCTGCAAAGATTTCAAGCCTCGAGACGTGACAAAATATATCAGTTCCAGGATGAGCTGAGATAGGAAAGACACCGAAAGAATTTTTTTCCAGCCTAGGTGTGTCGAACCCGATACGCACTGTCTTCTTAGCCTGAAATGGCCAGAGAGCACACGATCGAAAACCATCGTTTATTATATATGAGTGACAACGAGCAAATGGATTTAGTTGAGAAGGATAAGAGACTGCTCATAGGTCGACACCTCACGATTACGAGCTCCCTCCTTAATCTTTTTAATCTTTCAATCTTTCAATCCACTATTCATTACTGAGGTAGCCAATTTCTTATCATCTGCAAAACTTGGAAAACCTTGCATTTAAGTCCCCTTGGTCAAAAATATTTTATACATATATAGGGAACAGCCTTGACCTAAGAGATCGTTACGGACCACAAACATGTCTCCTCATTTCATTAATAAATACTTTTAATTTTCATTGATTAACTATTAATCTATTAATTAATTATTATTATTATTAATTATATATTATTATTATTCATTATTAATTAACTTCCTTACACCCCAGTGCTTTAATCCCCATATCCGCCATTTTCCAGTCTAAACACAGGGGGAATAACAGGAATCGATGCACCTAAATGCGGCTATCCAAACCAAAGCGCCACTACAACGTTTCGCAGTCGTTTTTATTTCTTGCCCCCAGGAAGATGAAACTCCAACCTGCTACGCGGAGGATTGAACCAGCGCCTCTAGCATGAGAGTTGGCGAGTCAACCTCCTAGACAACTACTTCATCACAAAGCGTTATTATATTATATTGATTATTATTATTAATTATAATTATAGTTTATTATTATTATTATTAATTAAGAAGATTTAAAGGAATCAAAAATTTGATCGCTTAATAATAATTTTGGGGAGTTGAACCCCTGACCCCCCTTCCTGTCCCTACCAGCCTTATAGTTATCACTTATATATTAGCTATCTAGCTTTTATATATTATATAGTATATATTTATATAAAGAAATAAATTTAATATATAATATATAAATATATAAGTATAATAAATATTATAATATGATTTTACCCCCTGATTTAAACAGGGGAATAGCTCTACGAAATAAAGAAGCAAAAAATCCTCCTAAATGCCATATCCTGCTACGTCCTCTGCTTTCTTGATCCCCTGAAGACTCTTTCTCGGTTTCCATTATTATTTATTATTATTATAACGCGAGCTTCTTTCTATGTATTTACAACAGAAAATGACGGCGGTTCGGCTAGTCCCCAGTTTGTGAATGGTAGGTTTGCTTCCCCCGACGTCTCTTATTTATATACGAATTGAGCTCAGCTGAGTCTGGGTCTTACTTCATAGATGAATTAGTGAACATTAGGACAGCTTATAACTTTACGACCTTTAGGATAATGAAAATGAACTATCTCATTAACAAAGAGGAGCTTTAGTATTCCTACATACTGATGGTCTATTATACAATATCTGCTAAACATAGGCCATACCAGGATCTTGAAACAATTCTATTAGGCAAGCATACAAATGTAATGAATTCCTTGGTGGTCATTTTTTGAGACAATATCTCTCTTCCCATCGTTGGTATAACGTATAACTGGCATATAGATCCCTTTAAAGTAAGGAAAGATGTTGATATTATTTTCCACGACATTCATTTTGGTATACATCGTGAGTAACAACGAATTACGAAACATACAAAACACTGAGGCGCAGGAAAATAGATATAACTTAACTTTAAAAATTCTTGATCAGGTTGACAATCGCTCATGATAGCGAGATTTTAAAAAAAAATGTTGATTTTCACACCATATGTTGGATTTCATATTACATCGGTTTTTTAAATAAAATAAAAATTGAATTTAGTTTTTTATAAATCTAAGTATCTGGGTCAAAGTAAACTAAGAAACAAAAACTAAATCTTCTTTAATAACAAATATTTGAAATTTTTCTTCAAATTTTTTTTTGTTTAAAAGCCTAGATCTCAAGCCTACCCACTCTCGTACCGAATTATAGTGAAAGTGTGCTCGTAAATTATAAAAAAATATCATTTTTCAAAAGAAAATAATTCACCTTAGGTTGCCTCGTTTGATAGTCGCCATAACAGCGTTATTTCAGGGGTTTACTGTTTTTTTAAAAATACTTTTTTAAAAACATTATCAACATTTTCCTAAAAGTTATCGTAAAAATAAATA
>JABUQX010027418.1:50000-51492 GCA_015478945.1 Trachelipus rathkii | reverse complement strand
CCTACCCATTACCTCCTCCTTACTAATAACCTCATCCCAAAATACCTATTCCTTCTTGCACCATCAAAACCGCACACATTCACTAACACCTCATCATTACTGGTTAAATATTGTGAAGATTTTCGAAGTGTTCTTTCCAAACTCCCTCCCATCCATTTCATCAGTTACAAAAGCCACCATCCCTATTCATTATTCTAAGCAGATTTCCCTTATCTCATTCTTAACCTTTCGCGCTTCCTCAGAGAGATTCCTATTTTCCTTAGTTATGGTCCTCATTTCATTCTTCAAACTGTGTCATTTACCTCTTGTTTTCTCCTACGTATACACCTTTTAGTATTCTTTTTTCCTCCTTATATATTCCAAGATCTTTCTTTGAATCTTTCATCATTTGCTTTTATTACATTCAACCACGCTTCTTTTTCCTTTAACGCTTCATCACCTCCTTCATTCCACCATTCGCTTGTTAACATTCTTATTCTCTTAGCACATCCCACACACTTCCTTTGCACTACTAACAATGCTTCCTTACATTTGCCCCCAGATTTGGTCTCAGCTATAACTTGTTCACATTCAACGTTTTACTAGCGAGCGCTCTTACATACTTATCCTTATATCTTGCACATTTAACTTCTACTCTTAATTTGTACCTACTTCCTTGCGGTCATCACCTCCTTCCATCCCAGCCCCGACTAACTTAACTTTAAGAGAACAACATAAATGATCGATAATCCCATGCCTAAACCCTTAACGATTTAACATCAAACATACTTCAAACATCTCCTTCTTCACCAAACACTAAATCAATCATACTTTCACTTCGATACCATCTCTACCTACACAAACTCTAGTATACTTATGGAATACTCTTGTGTTAAAAGAAAGTATTACTTACACACTTACCCTTTCTCTTCACAGAAATCAATCACCTTCCTACCATTCTCATGTTTTCTCCCGCCACCCCAAAACCACTGTTATACCATCCTTTTTTGATCACCTATCCAACCATTCAGGTCCCCAAAACTATAATCTGAAGCTCCTACTCACCCCATCCAGAAACATCATTCAGATTATCCCAAAAATCGTACTCTCCTCAACGTTTCCCTCAGATGGACCATACGTCGCAACCACACATACCTTGGACCTTTTTTCAAAACTTAAAGTTAACCTTAGAATTCTCTAGGCACACAATCAAAGTCTACAAGCTCATACCCACAGGTCACTCTCAAAATTGCCAACTCCTTCTCTTCCTCTCTCATTCTCTTCCACACCAGCACGCACACATTTCACATCACACCACTTAATTTCACCTTTTCCTTTTCATCCTTTGTTTCAAGGCCAAGCAAGCAAATCAAATTTACATTTTCAAATTACATCCATCACCTCTCTTCTCTTCTCCTTCAACATTTATTCCTCTGACTTCCATGTACCCATACCGATTCATACAATTTTCGCCGAAGTTTTAGAAGGTCGTTTTACGGCGATCACGGACCTT
>JABUQX010027418.1:37500-40000 GCA_015478945.1 Trachelipus rathkii | reverse complement strand
GATGTAACTTGATATATAATTCCAATTAAAGTCACCAGAAAAAGAAATACCAAGAATATTAAGGACAGACCAGGGTTTGAGTTGCGTGTTTTAAAGGATGTTCAAGTTGTGTGGAAGATTACGACGAGTAGAAAGATGGAGGAACTGAGTTTTTGAGCATTGAAAACAACCTTGTTCTCAATGATTCAAATAGAAATTCGAAAAAGATCAGAGGTTATTTGATCCGTGGCCACCTTATTTATAGACGTGAGCTAATTATTGTTGAGAAGGACGTAATGAAGGGTGGAGTCGTTGACATAGGAGTGGATAGATGATGAAATGATAGAGATGTCATTAACGAAAAGTAGAAAGAGAGTTGCGGATAGAACAGTACCCTGAGGAACACTACTGTTTATTGATTTAAAGGATGAATGGTGGCCGTCTATGTCCGCAATAGAAGGATCGGAAAGGAAATAAGAGAGGTCGCAGAGAGGATAAATACCGAAAGATTAAAGTTTAGAAGCGCTTCTTGCGAAAGTTATACTGGCGATCAGAGATAAGATTAGAAGAATCGAGATGCTTCCAAATCTTCCTGATGAGGATAGATTCGGAAACTTTAGAAAGAACAGAAGTTAAAGCTATAGGATGATAGCTTAGGGGGTTGAGAGGAGTCCCCTTTTTCACGGCACAGGCTGAATCACCCTACGTTTCAAGCAAGAAGGGAATGTTGAAGTAGAAATACAGAGAAGGAAGTGTCTACCAAGACAGGGTGCAACCTCGGAAGTACAAATTTTGAGAAGCACAGGAGGAATACCATCAGGACCGTAAATCTTCTTAGTGTTAGGCTGAGAGGGAGCAGAAAAAACATCTTCAGGAAGAAATTACAATATTAGGCATAACTGAGTTGGAGGAGGTGGAGAAGGAGGAATAGCTCCGGAATTGTCTAACGTGGAATTAGAAGAAAAATTTTGAGCGAAGAGTTCAGCTTTAGAGAAAGGTAAAACGACTGTATATAGTATATATATATATATATATATATATATAGATATATAATATATATATATATATATATATAATTATATAATAATATATATATTTATATATAATATATATATATATATAATAATAATATATCTTACATATGAAAAATATATAGATATATATATTATATATATAGATACTAATATATATATATATATATATATATATTATATATATATATATATATATATATATTAGATATATATATATATATATATATTAACATATATATATATATTTTATATATTATATATATTATATATATATAAATAATAATAATATATATATATATATATATTATATATATATTATATATTATATATATATAAAATATATTATATATATATATATTATATATTATATATATATATATATTATATATATATATTTATATATATTATTATATTATATATATATATTAAAGTATATATTATATATATATATATATATATATGTATATATATATATATATATAGATCTTTTTCTTTATCTTCCTCTTTTCCCCAGACTGCTCCGGTAAGGTGCGTGTGTCATGCATCGGAAAGAAAAAAAACAGTAGAAGAATATGACAAAAAGTCGAAAAGAAAGCCCAGTGTACCATTAATTAGTGAGAAATCGTCACAGACAGAAAAATCCACCTAGAGCTTCATAGGACCGCGACGGACCCTCACTATGGTAGATCTCAATGTAAGGGTTCATCCTTGGCCCAGGTGGGCCACAACCCATACCCCCTCACAATCCCCGCCATTCACTCCTGTTATACACCTTTCTTATCGCCTCTGCCAAATTCACATTTCTCTCTTCACATTCGTTTACTGACTCAATCCACTTTTTCTCGGTCTCCCAGCCGGTCGGTTCTAACACACTCGCACTATACATCCGCTAACCAACCGACTATCCATTCAATATCCTTTCCATATGACAAAACCATCTCAACATACTTTATTTATTCTTCTTCATTTACCCCTTTCTTCACAACACACAAACCTCTCTAATACGTTCATTCCTCTTTTATCAATTCTTCTAACACCTAGCACACATCGAAGATTGTTCATCTGAGCCACATTGAACTTAGATATATAACCTTCTTATTCCAGAACCTATAGTCTCACTACATACAATAACACAAGTAACAACATACCCTCATGTAAAACCCTAGCACACTCAAGACTTAGCCCTTTACATTCACCAAAAGATTTAATTACACCAGCCACTTTCCTGCCATTCACAACTTTCCTACTACTCATCTCTGCATCATCCGTCCTTCTCATCCAACATTATTACCCTAAATATTTAAACTCAGACCACTGTGTTCCAGCTGCCTCACCACTAACATAACTTCACACTGAGGACGTCCTCATCACAAACCATAACCTTACTTACTTAATCTACGTTACTTTCAAGCCCTGTTTGCCACACCCTGCCAAAAATCTCTCTACCAATCCTCTCAAAACTCTCTTCAGCTGATTCGCCACCAGAA
>JABUQX010027418.1:22500-30000 GCA_015478945.1 Trachelipus rathkii | reverse complement strand
TATAGATATTATATATATATATATTCTTTCTTTCTTTCTTTCACTCTCTTCCTCTTTGCCCCAGATTGGGGGGTAAAGTGCTGTACAAGCATCGGAAAGAAAAGCAGTAGGAGAACATGACAATACGTCGAAAAGAAAGCCCAGCCTTACCGCCCCCTCTCTACCATTAATTAGTGAGAACCTCGTCACAGACAGAAAATCCACCCTAGAGCCATCATTAGGACCACGACGCGACCCTCACTATGGTAAACGTCAATTGTAAGGTCGTCATTCCCTGGCCCAGGTGGGCCACAACCATGCCCCATACAAACCCGCCAGTGTCTCTCCTTATCATGCACTTTATTCTCGCTCTAGCCAAACTCACATTTCTTCCTTCAGACATTCGTTTCACCGAACTTCAATCCACTTTCTCTTCGGTCCCCAGCCGGTCGGCTTCCCAACACACTCTCCACTGTACATCGCTTAACCAAACGACTTTCATTCATCCTTTCCACATGACCAAAACCATCTCAACATATTTCATTTATTCTCTCATTTACCCCTTCTTCACACCACACCACTCTCTATACGTTCATTCCTCACTTTATTAATTCTTTTCACACCTAGCATGCCCCTAAGATGGTCCATCTGAACACATTGAACTTCTTGATCTTACTTCTATTCCAGACCATAGTCTTCACTACCATTAAAATACAAGGTAACAACTACCCTCATGTAAGCACTTTCTAGCGCAACTCAGACTTAGTCCCTTTACATTCCACCAACGATTAATTTGCACCAGCCACCTTTTCTGCCATTTCACAACTTTCTACTAACATCCTGCCATTCATTCCGTTCCCTTCTCTCCAACACATACCCTAAATATTAAACTCAGACACTTGTCTCCAGCTGCTCATCATCTAAAATAAAAAACTCACACTGAGGACTGTCCTCACTCACAACCATTAACCTTACTTTATCTACGTTTACTTTCAACCCCTCCTTTTACATACCCGGCCAAATCTCTCACCAACCTTCTCAAACTCTCTTCAGACTCCGCCACCACAAGAACCAAATCATCCGCATTCAATAGGTAGGGCACCCTCCACTCCTCTCCATTCTCCATCATTCGAACAACCATTTCCTGCCATCCCCACCTCGAATCTTCATAACCCCATCCATATACACATTGAATAACCAAGGAGAATAACACAAACCCTGTCTCACTCCGCTATTAATCCTAACCAATCACATTGACACCATTTATTCTTACACACCCTTCACTATCGTTCAACCATACTTTTGATTCCATTCAAGAGCCTACAACCAACACCATATATCACTAAATACCTGCCATAAGGCTTCCCTATTAACTCTATCATTACGCCTGTTGTAAATCCATAAAACCTAATATAATTATTCTTCTTTCTCCCTCATTTTCTCAATCATTTGGTTTCAATGTAAAGATTTGATCCACAGATCCTCTACCACTCCTAAACGCACCTTGTTCTCCACAATCAGTCCTCGGTCCACTCGACCGCAACTGCTTTCGACCAAAAAACCAGTCCAATTATTACCTTCCCTACAACACTCATAAACTTATTTCCTTTAATTTTTATATTTTTCTCCCCCCTTTTTTTTTTTTTTTCCCCCCCCCCCCCCCCCTCCCCTTTTTCAAGGGTATTTTTTCCGCTCTCTTCCAATCCCCGTTGGAAACTATTAACCTCCTCAAAACGCTTTATTACACAACTTCCAAAATCCAATCAATCACCATCTCGCCTCCGCTCTTGATCATTTCACTAGTAATTTCATCTATACCTGCAGATTTACCATTCTTCAACTTTCTCACCCTACCCCATTACCTCCTCCTTACTAATAACCTCATCCCCAAAATACCTATTCCTTCTTGCACCATCAAAACCACACACATTCACTAACACCTCATCAATACTGTTAATATTGTGCAGATTTTCGAAGTGTTCTTTCCACACTCCCCTCACATCCATTTCATCAGTAAAACTTACAAAAGCATCATAACTATTCATTATTCTAAGCAGATTCCCCTTATTCTCATTCTTAACCTTTCGCGCTTCCTTTCAGAAGAGCTTCCTATTTCCTTGTATGTCCTCATTCATCCTCCTTCCAAACTGTTCATTTACCTCTTGTTTTCTCCTACGTATACACCTTTTAGTATTTCTTTTTTCCTCCTTATATAATTCCAAGCATCTTTCTTTTGAAACTTCATCATTTGCTTTTAGTAACATTCAACCACGCTTCTTTTTTTACATTTAACCGCTTCATCAACCTCTTCATTCCACCATTCGGCTGTTTACATTCTTACTTCCTACTTTAGCACAGCCCATCCACCCACTTCCTTTGCACTACTACAATTGCTTTCCTTCTTGCTCCCAGATTTGTTCAGATTCAACTTGTTCACATTCAACCGATTTACTAGCGAGCGCTCTTAACATACTTATCTTTATTCTCTTGCTCACTTAACTTCTCACTCTTAATTTTACCTACTTCCTTTCGTATCACCTTCCTCTCCATCCAAGCCCCACTAACTTAATTTTACCTAAAACAAAACATAATGATCCGATAATCCGATTCCTTACCCCTCACTGATTTAACATCCAACACATACTTCACCATCTCCTTCTTCACCCAACACAAAATCAATCATTACTTTTCACTTTCGATACGCATCTCTAACCTTACACCAAAACTCGTAGCTATACTTATGAATTTACTCTTGTGTTTAAAGAAAGTATTACTTACACACATACCTTCTCTCTTCACAGAAATCAATCACCTCCTACCATTCTCATTTTTCTCCCCCCACCCCAAAACCACTGTTATACATTCCCTTTTTTGATCACCTTATCCAACCATTCAGGCGTCCCCCAACACTATCAATCTGAAACTCCTACTCACCCCATCCAGAAAATCATTCAAATTATCCCAAAAAATCGTACTCTCTTCAACGTTTCCCTCAGATGAACCATACGTCACAACCCACAACACACCTGACCTTTTCAAACTTAAATTTAAACCATTAGAATTCTAGGACTCACCACACACAAAGTCTTACCATAGCTTTTGTACCACAGTCACTCATCAAAAATTTGCAACTCCTTCTTCTCCCTCCTCTCAATTTCTCTTCCACACCAGCACGCACACATTTCAATCACACCACTTAATTTCACCTTTTCCTTTCATCTTTGTTTCAGTCACATATATATATATATATATATATATATATATATATATATATATATAATATATAAATATATATTAATATATATATGTATTTTATATATATATATATATGATATATATATTATTATATATATATATAATATATTATATAGTATATATATATATATATATATATATAGATATATATATATATAAATTATATATATATATATATATATATATATATAATTAAAATTAAATTCAATAGTTACTTAAAGTAAAATTAAAATTAAAAATTCAAAGGTGGACTAATGTGTTTTACAAATTGAATTCAATAGTTACCCCTTACAAATAAAATTAAAATTAAATTCAATAGTTACCCCTTACAAATAAAATTAAAATTAAATTCAATAGTTACCCCTTACAAATAAAATTAAAATTATATTCAATAGTTACCCCCTTACAAATAAAATTAAAATTAAATTCAATAGTTACCCCTAACATATAAAATCAAAATTAAATTCAATAAATAAAATAAAATAAAATTAAAACTATATTCAATAGTTACCCCCATACAAATAAAATTAAAATTAAATTCAATAGTTACCCCTTACAAATATATAGTTCATGTTTAATTTATAAATTTATACATATAATTATTTTTTGAAGTTTTGTAAATAAACCAGTGATTAATTTATTTTTTTGTTTATCCTGGTTTATGTCCTATTTCACTAAAAAAAAAAAAATTGGGTCAGGGGTTTTTTAGTACTTCGCGGGGTAATGAAGTAATAACTAATAAGGTTTGGTAAGGCCACCGACCACAGGTAGGAGGTCCCAGGTGGGGTGATAGAAATCTCCTACGGCCAAAAGGTAATTTCTGTAACAACCTCTGCGTCATTTTTCTTTTTTTCTTTTTTAATTTATTTTTTTACAAAATTTATTTATTAAAGGGTAATTTGCATGGCTTAATTTTTTCATTACATTTTGAGCATTAATTGAAATGAAAATAATTTATCATAAGATTTGGCGTGGCTCAATCGGTAGAGCGACAAACTCACATGGCAAGGGCCCGGGTTCGATCCGTAGTCCGGATCCTAGGTAGCAATTACCTAGAGAAGTTCCCCTCTTAGAATAGGGCTATGCCCGTGAGGTATGAACTTTTTCATTAAAAAAAAAACACGTGACAATCAAATTGGTCAATATATGCTCGTATTATCATAAATTAAAAAAAACAATGATAAAATAAATATGAATATATAAATTAAATCGATATCGTTTTTAAATTTGAGAAGCAACAAAATCTTTCGGTCGTAATTTTTTTTAATTTAATTTTTATTTTGTTTTATATATATATATATATATATATATATATATATATATATATATATATATATATATATATATATATATATATATATATAAAAAAAAATTTTTATATATTTTTATATATATATATATATATATATATATATATATATATATATATATATATATATATATATATATATATAGGCCCCTATATATATATATATATATATATATATATATATATATATATATATATATATATATATATATATATATTATATTATTATATATATATATATATATATATATATATATTATATATATATATTATATATATATTATATAGCCAAGCAGCCTCTCCTATAAATTTGTTCAGCCAATAAAAACTCATAAAACTCTTACGTGAATTATCTAATTACGCCAATGGGCTTTCACAAAATTTTATGATCCTTAAAAAAAAAATTATATTAATTATAAATGAAAATAACATTTTAAATGTTTTCAATTAGATAATTTTATAAAAAAAAAAACAGGAAAAACTCATTATAACAAACGAAATAAAATCTTATATTAAACAATATAAAAAAATTAATAAACTCAATATTTATGATAAGATATTTATTTATATTTTTATTTTATTATATTGAGATTTTCAATCATTTATTTTCAGCTGTTTCTTTAATAGTAAGAGTATGTGGCCCAGTTCTGGGATTTTTCCTAGGCAGTAAATGCCTGGCTATCTACATCGACCCAAAGTATAAACCAAATATTAGCCTTCGTGATCCACGGTGGCTAGGAGCTTGGTGGATTGGTAAGTAATAATAATAATAATAATAATAATAATAATAATAATAATAATAATAATAATAATAATAATAATAATAATAATAATAATAATAATAATAATAATAATAATAATAATAATAATAATAATAATAATAATCAATTCAATTAAGCATTGAAAGTAAAAAATTAATTCAAAAAAAATAATCTGCCCTTACCAAATGAAGTTTACAGATCCACAAGAGTAACTAATAATAATATAATAATAACATTAAAAATATTCTATTCTTGTCAAATGTTGTATTTTATAATAATAATAATAATAAAAATAATAATAATAATAATAATAATAATAATAATAATAATAATAATAATAATAATAATAATAATAATAATAATAATAATATGCTTAAAATATATATTTTTGAAAGTTAAAGTATTGATCTATCTATATATCTATTATTTCTTTTCAGGGTATCTTTTTTTAACCGTTGTGCTGTTAGTTTGCGGCTTTTTCATTCTCTTCTTCCCTCGCACTTTACCAAGTACTTTATACAAACAAATCAAAATAATTGAGAAGAAAGAAGAAAAACAAATTAGACCAGATATTGACAAGCAATTTCTTCTTCATTACCTGACTCTAGCAAAAGAAAAGGAAAGGTTTACAAAACCTTCTCTTCAAAGTATGTGAAAATATTTATTTTTCATATAAAAGTATCTGTGCAAATAAGGCCCATCTTAAGGAAACAACTTTAACCAGTCTTTCCCGCGAGATCACCTTCGCTAGTAAAATTATTCTAAATTGCATTTTTTTTTTAGGTTACGATTCGGTTTAGCACCCAATAAGTTCAGGTTATGATAGGTTTTCTTAAGTGTACATAGTAAATCTGTGTCTACTTAGCAAATTCTATCATAACCTTAACGAGTTTTCGGACCTAAACCAAAAGTGTTAGATATGTCGGCAACGTGTTTACGTTATCATGCCTGGGTAGGAAAAAATATATAAAACAAAACGATTATCGAAAAAAATAAAATCTTTTTCTCTTCATGAATTCAACGCTTAGCTCCGCAATTACCATTCTTTCTATCTAAGTTCTATAATTGATAATTTGTTAGTGTAATCTTTCTTCCAAGCTTTTTGTCGTCTTCGTGAAATGAAGACAATTAAAGACATTCTTCATCATAAAATTGAAAGTTAAAAGAATAATTTAAATATAACAATATTAAAGTAAAAAGATCTTTAAATAAAACAAGAATTTTTATAGCGTAATTTTCATAAAGAATAATTAATTTAAATATAAAATGATATTAAAATAATAAATTTTTAAATAAAGCACTAATTTGTTATGGCGTAATTTCATAAAACTGAGAACAACCCCCACTCCCGCAAAGGTCTGACAACTGAGAAGATAGAATCGCCTTCTCTAATTAATCGCTCTATACCGTATCGCTTCACTAAAAGTTCTCATTTCTAAGAAGCATAACTTCATGAATGCTGGTTATGATTTTTGCAAAGTTATTTTTTTATATTTTAATTGAAACTATAAACAAATTTACGAAAATCATTAAAAAAAAACTTCCAATAATTTGTTGATATCATTTTTGTACATTGGATGTTTTTAGTTTCAATACAGTATTCGTATTACTTGGACTCTACGAAACTCCACAATTATCATATACATGGTCAGACTTTACTTTAGGACAGGCGAGTAACTAGAGAACTACAAATGCTACACTAAAACAAATGACATTTTTACAATCAGTGAAGAATTTTAGTTCAGAAAATGTAATAAAAAAATAGAAGTCTTAAAATAAGATTTTCATATTTATAATAATTTAAATACGATATACGATAACTGCTCCAAAAAGTATTATTTCGACGTCAAGGAGCACCACAGTTGCCAGAAATTGTTTTTTTTTTTTTAGCTAAAGGAAAACCCCTGGGTAAGCCGCAAAGATGAAAAGAGTCGTGATCTTTCGGCCTACTGGTGGACGACGGGGTGGACTTTGTCCCCCCTCTGTCCCTCGTCGGATCGAGCCTTTTAAAAAAATCATTTTTTACCTTATTCTATTCTCAAAGGAGAGCATGATAAAAAGCAATTTCTGGTAATTGTGGCGCTCCTTGGCGCAGAAATAATTCTTTTTGGAGCAGTTATCGTACATCGTATTTAAATTATTATAAATATGAAAATCTTATTTTAAGAGTTTTCTATTTTTTATTACATTTTCTGA
>JABUQX010027418.1:10000-15000 GCA_015478945.1 Trachelipus rathkii | reverse complement strand
AGACTCTCCAGTGCCGAATGACTTCCCACCCCCCCTTGCGTACATATCCACAATCTTGTTACACTGGAGTAGGCTCTCGTTTATTACACACAATAGAACAGTATTGCAGACAAAACTTTCATTTAAAATAATCGAAAATGGAAATCACACGAGTAGTTTCAGAGAAGTCAAGAAGGGAAGCTTAGAAAAATAGCCCCTCATCCACCCCTCTCCCCGTCACCACTTGCAAATTGACGGCTTCCGGTCCGATGGGGTTGGTTCCGTTTCGGAACTGCCGCCAACTTTGATGCACGGTTTTCTTTCTTCATTAATTTCTGCAACCTTCGCTGCCATTATTCTAATTTCCACTTTGTTGAACATCACCTCTCCTCCTCTTCCTACCCTAAACCTCACCTCTTGTCATTAACAGAAACTCAGGTGTTTGAGCACTCTGATAGCAAACCCTAATCTGTTGACTCTCTCTCTCTCTCTCTCTCTCTCTCTCTCTCTCTCTCTCTCTCTCTCTCTCTCTCTCTCTCTCTCTCTCTCTCTCTCTCTCTCTCTCTCTCTCTCTCTATCCTCAATTTTCAGCTAAAGGCGATTGTAGTGCCCATGTGGACAATGATGCCCTTTGTTCCCGTGTCCCTGATTTGGAGTCTTCAGAATTTTCAACCCTATGACTCAAGCTATCCTGTCAATCTGTTGCTAAGTTCGCCTCTTCTGTATATCTGTCTCCTAACTCAACTGACAATCCTAAATTCTTAGACTACTTATATTCCAAATTAGAACACATTCTCTCTTCTTATACTTTCTCTGGAATTGTCATTCTTAGTGATTTCAACGTTCACCATCGTCAATTGCTTTCCTCTAATCCTCAAAATACAGCTGGTCAAACTTGCATAGCACTTTTTATCCGAATGACCTCGAGCAGTTGGTGCAACTCCCTACTCGTATCCCTCATCGTCCTGGAGATAAACCCAATTTTCTAGACATTTTCCTAACTTCTAATCATTCTTCCTATTCTGTTAAACTCTTTCCCCCCTCTGGGTTCCTCCAATCAACTTCTTATCTCTGCATCTTGTTCTATTTCTTCAAGTCTTCAGCAAGAAAGACTTAAGCCTACGGCAGCGTTTCTCAACTGGGGGGGTCGCGACCCCCAAGGGAGGCTCGAGCGGATATACGGGGGGTCGCGAGGTTACTAACTTTATTCGTTTTGCCTTTTGGGGGATCGCGAGGCTTAAAAGGTTGAGAAACGCTTGTCTACGGCAATAAAAAGCTTTTGGAAATTCGGTGCTGAGCGCATTACAGAGGTGATTCTCTCCGGCATGAGGGTCTACATTATATTATATTCTTTGCTATTCGCCACAGGGACGCTGCCTTTAGGAATTACCGTCGTTTTCAAACTTCAAAAACTCACGCAACTTATATTTCATCCTGGAATCACGCAAAATATATTCACCGTCACACTAAAAACTCTTTATCTCCTTAAAAAGGTGAGCTATTGTCCTGATGGTATTAATCCCGCGGTTCTCATAACCTGCTCATCCCAGCTTCCACCCTGTCTTGGTAAATTATTCTGTCTCTGTCTTTCAACTTTAACCTTCCCTTCTTACTGGAAACATGCGTTCATTCAGTATATACCGATAAAAGAGTACCTTTCTCAACTCTCCAGCTATCCCCCTTTAGCTTTAATTTTTCTTTCTAAAGTTATCGAATCTATCCTTAAGAGAAAGATTTGGAATCACGTCAATTCTTCTAATATTATCTCTGATCGCCAGTATGGCTTTGGTTAGAACAGTGGTCAGCAAACCGCGGCTCGCGAGCCACATGCGGCTCTTTGACCAATTGAGTGTGGCTCTTCCACAAAATACCACGTGAGATTTAAACTTCGTGATGACTGGTTTTCTTATTTCTATTTTCACATACTTAGTTGGTGTTTATATGTCTTCATCTTTAGGCAAGTGCTCTGAAGCTACTTGATGAGAAAATATTTCCAGAAAGATTAAATGTCAACGTGCATCGTCAAATCGTATCTTTGTATCAATGTATTACTTCCGAGAGCGTGCCCACGGAGGAAAGACTAGAATTGTAGTTAAAAATCCGCACCCCTGCGGTTAGCAATTCCACCTGCCTCTGTCCGAACCGCTTTGCCTCCTCTCCAAGGTTCCCCAAGCAGTCGTTTGGTTAGAGAGGCGCGCGCGCTTCATGCGCGAGTTGAGTGAGCCAGTCAATCGGCAGTCTCATTGTGCAGTGGTTACTGCTAGTCGCGTCCGCAAATCGTGCGCGTGTGACAAAAGTGCCCACTCGAAGCATAAAGTTACCTGTATTTTTCCAACCAGCCGTAAATCCTACAGGTATTTTTGTCATCAATTTAAGAATTGTAATTATTTTGTGTTGGTGGCTTTATTATTGTTGTTGTTTTGTAAGGAAGATATTTTATTGTTATAAAATGAAACATTTTTCTAGGTGTGCTGTTTGACATGGCTACAAAGAAGAAGAAGCAAAGAAAAACGAAAGACGAAAACCGTGAATTTAAAGTTGAATTGACCGAGATTTTCGCGTTTATTCAAAACTTAAATGGCCTTCCGACCTGTCTTATTTGTAAGGAAAGATTGCGCATAAGAAGAAATCGAATTTGGAGAGAACTTTACAACTAAACACGTGTCATTTAGAACTAAATATCCTGTCGGTGATGCAAGGAAGTAAGCAGTTGAGGAACCTCATAAGAGAAAAGAAAAATCAAGTTCTGTATTTAATTACTGGGTGCAATCTTCCAACAATGTTAATATTGCAAGTTTGGTGGTTAGTCAAGAAATTGCTAAGAGAGGAAAACCATATGCAGACGGCGAATACATAAAAAGTTTTTATAAATGCATCCGAAGAGCTATTTCGAAATTTTGTGAACAAAGCAGATATTCTAAAAAAAATTAAAGTTACCATTGTCTGCTAAAACATTGAAAGTATATAAAACACTCGAAATGTCTTTGAATATAACTAACCAGCAAGTCGAAGATCTTAAATTGGTTTCAGGTTTATCAATAGCAGTTGACAAGTCTTGAGACATAAATGATACAGCGCAAGTTTCACTTTTTGTACGATTTATTTCATCTACAGGTCCTAAAGAACGTTTAGGATTATTGCCACTCAAAATATCAAGCACGTGGTTGAAGATGTAACCAGTTACTGTGGTGAGGCACGACAAGCATCACACCATTCACGCTCAGATAAAATTACTCTCGTTTTAAAACTAGACTGGGCGAAGAAAATGTGACCAGCATTAGAAACAGGTTTACAGCTATTTTGAAGGAGAAAATTAATCATGCACGAGATACTTACTTACCATTACATCAATGGTGCTTTTATGCGCAGACATTTCCAGAAGAAATTTGCAAAGTTATGGAAATGGTGATTAAGATTATCAACTCAATTATAGCTAAAGCTATTAATCTTCGCCAATATAAAGAATTTTTAGTTGAAATGGAGATTGAATACGCAGATCTTCTGCTGCATGACAAAGTACATTGGTTATCAAGAGGAAACGTTTTGAAACGTTTCACTTCCTTATTAACAGAAATTAAAGCATTTCTTCTTGAGAAGGGTGTTCACTTTCCAGTACTAACGAACGATCAGTAAATCCAAAAATTTTATTTCGTTGTAGAAGTTACGTCTTATCTAAATCAGCATAATCGTTAACTACAGGGGAAAGGAAACACAAGTTTTTCGATGTCAGAAGTTATTTCATTCGAAAACCAATTATCTCTTTTTGCTCAAGATTTTGAAAGAGAAACTTTGTTTCACTTTCCAAGCCGTTGAAACATCGCCAAGAAAAAAAAATTCTGACCTTGACATTTGCTATTTCAAAACAACACTTTTAATCATGAGGGAAGCTTTTCTCAACAGGTTTCTGGAATTCAGAAACAGCAAAGTAAAAAACTCTTAATGCTTCTGTAACAGAATTAAATTTTTCTCCCTTTAATATTGACATTGGCAACTTTGAAATGCAATTGCTGGATTTAAAAAACAAAGAATTCTGGAGCTCGAAATTTGAACGTCTTTGTGCTGATATAGAAATATTGGAGAAAAACAAATGTGAACTTGGTTCACAGCACAAGTGGTCTACTTTGAAAAACCTGGAGAAGGAAGATGTTTTGATTTTTAACACTTGGAATAGTATTCCTGGCTCATATAATCAGCTGAAAAAACCAGCGTTTGCTGTTCTTTCCTTAATTTGGTCTACATATTCATGCGAACAATCATTTTCAAGCATGAACCTTATCAAGAGTAAGTTGAGAAGTCGTTTTATTGATGAGAACCTGGAATTGTGCCTAAAATTAAAAACACCAACATACAAACCTGATTTACCCAAACTTTCCAAGGATATGCAAGGCCATTGTTCACATTAGTGTTTGTCAGTCAATGTCATGATTTAATTTTATGCATCACCAGGTTACAATTTCGATCATGCTCTGTAAATTAATATCGTTAATGAAAACATGATATCAGTTTTATTTAAGCTTGCACCTATAGTTTAACTAAGACTTAAAACTTTAGGACGAAATTTATTAAGTTAATTTTAGAGAGCGTTGTGGGGGAATAAAAGAAGATGTAGTGTCGAGGATTGTGAAGGTATGTTGAGATGGCGTTTGGACCTTACACCAGAAGGGATAGACAGAAAGAGTTAGACAGAAATAAGTATATTAGACGAGTGTGGATGAGAGAGTTGTAAGGTGTTGACCTCAGCGAACGTACCTCAATCAGATTGAGGACGTTTTCAGCAAAGGCCAGCTTAGGAGTACCTTAATTACGTTAATAACAATGTACCTACCTATATAAATTAAATTTAAAAAATTTGGCTCTCAAAAGAAATTTCAATCGTTTTACTATTGATATTTGGCTCTATTGACTAATGAGTTTGCCGACCACTGGGTTAGAAGCATTTTACTGGTGATCCTCTTTCTCTTCTTTCTGAGTCTTGATCCCATTCCCTTTGGCATTTCGATGAACCTTTCGCTGTGGTGCTG
>JABUQX010027418.1:0-7500 GCA_015478945.1 Trachelipus rathkii | reverse complement strand
AATATAATAATAATATATATGTAATTAATATATATAACATAATAATAATATATATAATAATATAATAATAATATAATATATATAGCGCCATATATATATATATAATAATAATAATAACCATGTAATAATAATATAATAATAACCACAGTATAATATATATAATAATAATATATGTAATAATAATAATATATAATAATATATAGCATAATGGAATTTTCACGTTGCTACGTCAATGAAGTTACCTCTATACCAAATAAATTGTAGGTCAAGAAAATAAAAAGAAAAAAAAACACCAAAATGTGTTAGGAATATATTAATTTGGAGTTCTTTTGGGAATTTCAATTATTATTTGTGAAATTGAAAAAAAAAAAAAAAAAATTCAACTACTTGAATATTGGAACAAATCAAAATATATTAAAAAAAAAAAATTTATCATATTTAAAAAAAAAAAAATTTTTTGAATGAGGGCATATGAAAAAGTTGAAAATGAAGATAAATATTCTCTACTGGGCCTTTTAATTTTTTTTTGCAGGTGAGCCAGATATTTCTTTTGGTGTTTGATTCATTAAAATCGGAATGATGAGCTGAAAATTTTAATTTCTGTTACGAAATATGCCTTACCTTCTTTCAATGCCTTAGTTAAAAATATGAGAAAGATAACAACAAAAGGTGCTACAAAATTATTCAATAGCAAAACCTCTGCTTATTTGTAGGATGCTTTTCGAAATGCAAATAATGAAGGGGGTTTGAATCAACGGCATAAGAATGGGTAGAAGAAAAGTGATAGATAGAAAGTTATTAATAAAACTTAGAAAGTGAGGGGTGGAGAGTAAAGAACATTAGGGAGTACCAAAATTGATAGAGTTAAGGGATAAATGGTGGTCTACAGCAACAAGGAAGAAAGCCAATGAGATATATATCGAAAGCGGGGAAACTAAAAAATCAAAGTTTGTGTTAGGCTCTCTCGAAAACTGTTGATATGTTAAACAGCACACCAGTAGAGAGAGAGAGAGAGAGAGAGAGAGAGAGAGAGAGAGAGAGAGAGAGAGAGAGAGAGAGAGAGAGAGAGAGAGAGAGAGAGTCTAGGTGACGTAAAAGATCATATCATTCAAGGCTTTGAGCCATCCTTGCTTCTCATATTGGTTATTTCAGATAAAATAAAAATTAAGATGTTTCCAATCATAAAATTTAAAGAACGAAGTTAGTTGCCGCTGCCGTGACTGAATCGGTAGAGCGACAGAGTCGCATGGTAAAGGACCGGGTTCGATCCCTAGTCCGGATACTAGGTAGAAATTACGTAGAGAAGTTCCACTCCTAGTATAGGGCTGTGCCCGTGAGGTGTGAACTTTTAATAATAAAAAAAATGTTAGGCACAAATGAGGTGGAGTGAAATGGAAAAGGAGAAATAGGACAGGGGTGGTCTAAAATGGAGTTAGAGAGAAATGTTTGAAAGAAAAGTTCAGCTATGGCCAAAGACAAAAACTCTGTGGAGTTGTCGTAAGAAAAAAAGGGTAGGAAAAAGAAAAAGCTTTTGTAGACGGCAAACTGAAATTATTGAACAAATTTGCTACATTCGTTTAACCAAAAAGTTTCAACGACGATCCAATACTTTGTTGTTGTTTTTGTCTTAATAGAAGTAAAATTGTAAATTTTTGTCCGATATATTGACTTCTAAATCAGTTTATCCTTTTTTCTATCTTTTTTTAATATCAAGGTGTGCAAAGGCGTGGCAAAGGCTTGGTGGCAACTGTCTCTACGTACTCCATCCACCTACGGGCATAGCCCCTGTTTCAAGGATGGGGACTTCTCTAGGTAAAATTCGACACCTCAATGGGCATAGCCCTATTTCAAGGAGGCGGCACTCTTCGTCTAGTTAATTCACCACTCTCACCCGGCCACTAGCCCTATTAATGAGGGACAACTTCTCTAGTTTCATCCAAACTAAACCACGGGCAATAGCCCTATTCAAGGGAGGGAAGCATTCTTCTGGTCAATTGCACACCGTCTACGGGCAATCAAGCCGCTTTGCAATAGAGGAACTCTCTCTAGGTGAATTTCAGACTATTTCAGGATATGCCTGCTTCTTGACGGTCTTCTCTAAGGTATATTATACCTTACGGGCATAGCCCTACTATTCATGGAGGGGAATTCTCTAGGTAATGCACGCCTCACGCCTCACGGGCATAGCCCTCATTCAAGGAGTTGAACTTCTCTAGGTAATGTCGGAACGCTCAACGGGAATAGCGGCCTTGTTCGATAGAGGGGAACTATCTCTAGGTAATTCACACCTAGAAGGGCGATAGCCTTTGCAATTCAGGGGACACGTCCCTCTAGGTGATTAAACTTCACGGCCATAAGCCCTTTCAAGGAGGGAGGAACTTCTCTTCAGTAATTCAAATATCCTCCTAGCCAAGTTCAAGGAGGGAACTTCTCTATTTAATCGGTTCACACCTCACGGGCATGCCTGGCTGACATTCAAGGGAGGGAACTTCCTCTACGTGGCTAATTTCACACTCACCTGCGGCATCAGCCTATTTCAAGAGGAGTGAACTTCTCTAGGGTAATTGCACTACCTCACTGGTGCATCGCCCTATGTCAACCGGAGGAGAACTCTCTCTAGGTAATTCACACCTCAGCCGGCGTAGCCCCTGCTTTCAAGAGGGGAACTTCATTTCTGAAAGTAATTCCAGACCTCAGGGCATTGCCGGCTTTCAAGGCAGTGGAACTGTTCTATTTATTTTCAACACTCACGCACACCACGTGCAATACACATATACAAGCCAGGCAGAGGCAAATATATCTCTAGCGTAATTCTAACCACTCAGGGCATTGAAGCCTATTTACAGGAGGGAAGAATCTTAGATAAATATAACACACCGATCACCCGGCGCAATCAGCCAGTCACCAGGGATGCACTCTGTCTAGGTAAATTAACACCGTCACGGGCATAGCCCTATTTCAAGGAGGGGGAACTTCTCTAGGTAATACAACGACCCATCACAGGGAATGAGGCCCTTCTTCACTAGAGGGGCAAGCTTCCTAGGTTATTCATCACCTCACTGGCATCATCGGCCCTAATTGCGGCATGAAGCTGGAACTTATTATCGTTAAGTTGCCTTCGATGACTTGAAAGGCCATAGGTCCTTAATTCGGAAAGGAGGTGGAACACTTCTCTGAGGTAATGTCATACGCGCCTTCACGGGCATTTAGCCCTGAGGCAGAATAATATGTTCTGAAGGAGGGTAAACTTCTCTAGGGAATCTCACACCTGTCACGGCCGCCGTACCCCCTACTCAAAATGGGGATACTTCTCTAGGTAATGTCACACTCACGGGCAATATGCCCTATTCAAGAGGGAACTTCTCTCCCGTTCGATTTAGATTCAAACAACCTCAACGGGGTCTATGCCCTATTTACACGGAGGGGAACCTTTCTCTATGTAATGTCACCAGCCTCACGGGCGATAGCCCTATTCAAGGAGGGGAATGCGTTTCTCTAGCGTAATACACACCCTCCGGACGAGCATTTAGCCCCTATTTCCAAGAGCGCTGGGAACTTTCTCTAGGTTAATTTCAGCACCATCACTGGGCAGTAGCACTTATCAGGGGCAAAATATAGCGCTACGATGACGTTACCGGGGGGGAGGCATAGCCCCTGAGTATGCAAGGGAGAGGGGAAACTTCTGCTAGGTAATGGTCAATCTACCTTCCCGGTGCATTTTTAAGGCCGATTATGTCAACCAGGGGAACTGGGTCTTCTTAGGTATATCCTCACACTTCATTCTTTGTGGTTCAATTTTGCAGCCCTGGTTTCAAGGGGAGGGGGAACTTCTCTTAGGGTAATTCCCACTCACATGTCACGTATGGCGCGATATGCCTAGTTCATGGAGAAGATCTTCCCCCCGTCTAGCGTAATCTCTACGACCGTCAACGGGCATAAGCCCTGTTCAAGGACGGAGCAGCTTACTCTCTGGTAATGTCACCACCCTCACGGGCATAGCTTTTTCAATTTGAGGAACTTCTCTATTTACAATTCACATGGCCTCACAGGGCATTGGCCTATCAAGGTAGGGGAACTTTCTCTACGGTAATTCACGACCTCGTAAGGCATAGCCCTATTCAAGGAGGTGGAACTTCTTTAGTAATTCACACCTCACCGCATATAGCCCTGATTCACGTTAGGGAAATGCTTCTCTAGGTAATTCCAACAACCTCACGGCATAGCCTTATCAAGAGTGGGATACTTCTCTAGTAACTTTCTACTACCTCACTGCATAGCCATTCAAGAAGCAGGAAATTCTCTGGTAGTAATTCCACCACCCTTCTTTTTTCGGGATGATAGCCCTTCAAGGAGGGGAACGTTCTCTAGGTAATCTCATTACTTTAAGGGCATACGGCCCCTAAAAATTCAAGGGAGGCAGGGAATTTCTCCAATTTAAGTTCACATCACACCGTCACCGGGCTAGCCCTATCGTCAGGATGGGGGAAACTGTCCTATGGCTCATTCGCACCTCACACGGGCAGGGAGGGACCTTATTGAAAGAGGGGTAAACGTTCTTTCACGGTATAATGACGTTCGCACCTCACAGCGCATAACGGCCCTATTCAAGGAGGAGGCCAACTTGCCTCTATTGGTTATTTCATGTACTTACGGGGCATAGCGTCCTATTTAGGGAGGGGAACTTCTCTACGTTTAATTTCACGCACCGATCACTGTGGGCAGTAGCGCTCCTGATTTCAGAACGGAGGAGGAAACATCATTCCTCCTTCGGTACCGACGGCACGTCCCCCACATCACCCAACACACCGGGCATTAGTCTCCTATTCAATGGAGGGAATAACTGAAAGAGCCTAAGTACAAACACTCTATACTATCTCTCACGGGCATCCCACCGACCCCCTCACATTCGAATTTGAGGGGGAACCTAATCTCCTAGGTCAATCTCACCACCTCCATTCCCGCACGTGGCAATAACCCTATACAAGCGAGCGAGAGAAATTAAATAAGTATGTTACAAAACAATCACACACAAAACACAAACTAAGCAAAAAAAAAAAAACTACGAAAAAAAAAAACCAAAAAAAAAAAAAATAAGAATAGAAATATTCAGAGAGGGGACCTTCTCTAGGTATTTCACACCTCACGGCATAGCCCCCTTGTCAAGGAGGGGAACTTCTCGTAGGTTAATTCCACACCTCACGTGCATTAGCCATATTCAGAGGATGGGGAACTTTCTCTAGGTAATTCACACCCGACGGGCATAGCCCTATCCAAGGATGAGGGGAATTTTTCTAGGTAATAAATATCACACCTCACGGACAGAGACAGTATATTCAAGGAGGAAGAAGAAAACTTTTCTGTTCTTATTTACTTTCATGGTCGATATTTGAAGCTGAAAAAAGAGAGGGGAAACTCTCCTTGCGTTTTACACAAGGGATAATAAATAAGAGAGGAAAATTCAAAAAAAGGAGGGGACTTCTCTAAAGGATAATTCATCACCTAATGAAGGGCCATAGCCCTATTCAAGGAGGGGAAGCTTCTCTTATGGTATTTCACACCTCAGACGGCATCACCCTAGTTCCGCATGGAGTCGGAGAAGTAACTTCTCTAGGAATGTTACCACACCTCCGAGCGGGGCAGTAGGCAATCCAGATAGAGGGATACTGTCTCTAGCGGTAATTCACATTCGTGCACTGGCAAAGCCCTATTGGCACAGGAAGGCCGGAATCTTACATCTACGTTTAGATTCAAACCTCACGGGTTCCTTATCAGATTAGCGGCGGCATAGAACCTAGTTCAAGAATGGAAATTCTCCTAGGTAATGGTCATACTTGATGGGGCGCAGTACCGCTATTCACAGCGAGGAGGGAACTTCTCTAGGTACTTCAACATCTCAACGTGGCAATGAGCCCGTTCAATGAGGCGTAACATTCTCGTAAGACAATACCTCTCTACTTCCACATCACTCCAATACTAGGAGAGAGAATTCTCTAGGTAATTACAGACCTATAAGGGCATAGCCCCTATTTCAAGGAAGGGGAACTTCTCTAGTGTTTCTCTCTCTAGGGATTGCCCGCCTATTGCAAGGAGGGATTTCTTAGGTCATTCACACCTCACGCCGGCATAGCCATATTCAAGGGGGGATAACCTTCTCTAGGTAAAATTCAACGTAACCGCTCACGGGCATATAGCCCGTATTCAAGGAATGGGAAACTTCTCTATGGTAGATGTCAGCACCTCTACCGGCATAGCCCTATTTCAAGAAAGAGGGGAACATCTCTAGGTTATTTACACCTCACGGGCATAGCCCTTGTCAAGGAGGGGAACTTCTCTAGGGTAATTCACCACCTCACGTTGATAAGTAGGGCGCCTTTTCTAGATGGGGAACCTTCTCTAGGTTATTCACACCTTACGGGCATAGCCCTAATTCAATGAGGTGGAACTTTCTCTAGGTAATTCATACCTTACGGCGCAAATCCTTATCAAAGAGAGGACCGTCCTCTAGGTATTCACCGCTCTCACGGGCATTGCAATATTCAAGGAGGGACCTTCTCTAGGTAATTTCTACAAACCTCACGGCATAGCCCTATTTAAGAACGGGAACTTTCTAGGTAATTTCAGCACCTCACGGGCTAGCATCTGTTCAAGGAGGGGAAGACTTTCTCTAAGTAGATCACACCTCACGGCATAGCCCTTTTCAAGGAGGGGAATTCTCTATTTTAATTCAAACCTCACGGGCATTGCCCTATTCAAAGGAGGGGTAGTGTTCGTCTAGGTGAATTCACACCTCACGTGGCATAGGCCTAATTCAATCAGGGGAAACTTCTTCTAGGTAAGTCGACACCTCACGGTGCATAGCCCTATTCAAGGAGGAACTTTCTCTAGGTATGTCCACGCGTCACGTTGCATGAGCCCTAGTCCAATGGAATGGACTTCTCTAGTTAATGTCACTACCTCACGGGCAATAGGCCGCTGTTCCAAGGAGGGGACTTCTCTAAGTAATTCACACCTCTACGGGCATAGCCCATTTTCAAGATGGGAACTTCTCTATTTATTTCAAACCTCAAGGGGCATAGCCCTAATCAAGAAGGGGAAATTCTCTAGCTTTTTTAAATTTCACACCTCAAGGGCATAGCCCTAGTCATCTTTAAGGGGAACTTCTCTAGGTAATTCAGCCTCGCGGCAGTATCCCTATCCAATGGAATGGACACTTTCTCTAAGTTAATTCAGCACCTCATACGGGGCATATGCCCATTTCAATTAGCGGAACTTCTCTAATTATATTCACGCCCTTCACGGGCATATCGCCCTATTCCAGGAGGGGAGCTTCTCTACGGGTAATTCACACCTCTACACGGACTGATAGCCTTTATTCAAGGAGAGCGGGAACTTCTCTATTTAATTCATACCTCCGGCATAGCCCTATTCAAGGAGGGGAACTTCTGGTCTAGTAATTCACTCCACCTCTCGGGTATAGCCCTGGGGTGGGTTACTATCTAG
>JABUQX010027417.1:72500-76005 GCA_015478945.1 Trachelipus rathkii | reverse complement strand
TCTTTGTTATACTCGGTGATTTCAATACATATTTTACTGTGTTTAAAGCGGTGACACCGGTATGCCCTATCTATTAATCTACTAGTCGTGTAACCAATATACGTCGGTGTACAGTCAAACTCGAGACATGGGAATTGGTACACGATTTGACGATTAGCTGAAAGAGTATCCTTAGTAGAAAAGCAGGAAGTAAGTTTTCTAGTTTTGTGATAAAGTTTAGATATGATTTTTGAATTGCTTGTAGATTTAACATAGTATTAATAGTAGTAGGGCGACGTTATTGCACGTGTTGGTCATTTTGACCACAGCGTCCAGGAACCTACCTGAGACCTTTTTGAGCCCATTTTTTTACCTTTTTTGACCTTTTTGGGCCTTGACCTTTCTTGAGCTCGAATTTTTACCTGACCTTGACCTTTTTTGGCCTTTACCTTTTTGGGCCTTGACCTTTTTTTTTTCGACCAATAACCTTGTTCGACCATGGGTCAATTTTGGCCCACGGTATTTTTTGAGAACCCTAATTTTTTGAGAACCCTAATTTTTTGAGAACCCTAATTTTTTGAGAACCCTAATTTTTTGAGAACCAATTTTTTTGAGAACCCTAATTTTTTGAGAACCCTAATTTTTTGAGAACCCTAATTTTTTGAGAACCCTAATTTTTTGAGAACCCTAATTTTTTGAGAACCCTAATTTTTTGGGAACCCTAATTTTTTGAGAACCCTAATTTTTTGAGAACCCTAATTTTTGGCAACCCCAATTTTAAGTAACTCCTCGATTTTAGCACCCTTTTCGAAGAAAGCAGGTGCCAAACGGTTGTGCCAAACTGCTGTACGTATACCCCCCCCCATTTTACGCCCCCCTAATTTTTCGACCGTGGGTCAATTTTTGCCCTCGGTAATTTTTGATCTTCCTAGGCCAGTTCTATTTTGATGTCGTTACCTTTGTTTGACCATGATATTTCGACCAACCCTTTGGTCTTCCATGGGTCAATTTTGGCCCACGGTAATTTTTGGCTACCCTTTGGTCTTCCATGGGTCATTTTGCCCACGCTAATTTTTTTTGCTCCACCTCGTGGCCCACCCGTCAGCTGCTATTTCGTTCCTACCCTTGAACGCATGTATGGACCTACCCTAACTTGAACACCTACACACGTGCGCGTGAGCACCCACACACACACTTATACAGACATTCACTATGACACTTACATTTACCCATAGACACTTACATTTACACTTATACTCACGTACAAACACACGCCCAACCCTTTGTCTTCCATGGGTCAAATTTGACTCCACGGTAATTTTTTTAACCTACTTTAGGACTTCATTCTTTTTATGTCTAACCTTGTTTGAACATGATATTTCAGCCTTGACCTTGCCAGATACCATTTGGACGGTTCAGTACATTTTGATGGTTCCCAATCACCGTAAGAAGTATCTAGTGATGTTCTATTAATGTTCTATGATTATTCTATGAGTGCCAGGTGAGTGCCAGGTGAGGCGAGTGCCAATGAGTGCCAATGAGTGCCAAGGAGTGCCACGAGTGCCGGGCGAGTGCCACATAGTGCCGCGGAGTGCCACATAGTGCCAACTGAGTTAAGCCTTTTCTAGCCTCCTGAGTCTGAATATTCCCATTAGTGTCTACCCTGGTTATAAGGCATGAGGAATCGATTGGTGTATATTACAATCTGCTAGAATGCTTCCTACTATGAGTTAGTCTTTTCTAGCACTTCTAGCAAGTACTTTACACCACACACACAGACACTTACACTAGCTCATATACACTTACACCACACCCAGGTACACTTATAAGCACTTACATTCTCCACACTTACATTAAACCATAGACACTTACACCCACCACCCCCACACAGATACACTTACACTTACATTCACACACACTGGATATTTTGATGCCTCCTCAACTTGGATGCCTCAACTTTGATTCCTCAACTTGATGCCCCAGCATAAATGCCTCTTTTTTTATTAAAAAAAACATTTTGCGAACCTAAAACTGTAACTCATTACAGACCTATTTATTAACATTATTTTTACTTAATACTTTTTTACTTAATACTTTTAATTTATAAATTTTTAAAATGTAAGAAGAAATCCAGAGTGTCTCATATATAATCATTTTATTTTACTACAATTGTAATGAAATTTTATTAAAAACATATACTTTTACATACCTTAAAGCAGTAAAACAGTAAACAATAGAGGGGTTATTACCTAACACCTAGGGGAGTATGCTTTTGTTTTACCGTTTTACTGCTTTAACTCTCTGCTTACTGCTTTAACTCATGTTTTACTGTTTAACTCATATTGCTTTACTGTTTAACTTTCTGCTTTACTGTTTTATCTTTGCTTTTACTGCTTTAACTCACATACATTGCTATATACCTTAAAGCAGTAAAGCTAAAACAATAGAGGTGTTGCCTAACACCTATGGGGATTAGTACGCTTTTTTACCGCTTTACTGCTTTAACTCTCGGCTTTACTTGCTTTAACCATCTGCTTTACTGCTTTAACTTTTCTGTTTTACTGTTTTAACTTTCTGCTTTACTGTTTTAACTCACATGTTTTAATTGCTTTAACTCATATATTTACATTACATACCTTAAAAGCAACTGCACAGAGGTGTGACCTTAACACTCATGGGATTAGCATGCTTTGTTTTAATTTTACTGTTTTAACCATCTGCTTTTATTTGCCTTAACTCTTTACTGCCTTAACCTGCTTTACCACTTTAACCTCTGCTTTACTGCTTTAACTCCTGTTTTATCATGACCTCTGTTTTACTGCTTTAACCATAATTTACTTTTATTATTATTTTATTTTGTTTTAATACTTTTTATTTTTATTCTTTTTATTCTTTTTATTTTATTTTTATTATTTTACTTTTATTATTATTTTATTTTGTTTTTATTATTTTTTTTTTTTTTTTTTTTATTCTTTTTTTTTATTTTATTTTTTTACTTCGGATGAGCCGACATTCTTTGATGCATGAGCTTTACCACTTTTTTTTTTTTTCTTATTCTTTTATTTTCATTTCTTTTATTTTTATTATTCTTTTACTTCATGCCTATTATTATTTAGAAGACACACCACACACACACACACACACACACACACACACAGATTTAATTTCTTACAATAAGATTTACTCCTACACCTCACACCTATTTTATTCTACACCTCACTCCCAGATTTACTTACACTCACACACACAGATTTACTTACACACACACAGATTTACTTACACACACACACACACACACACACACACACACACACACACACACACACACACACACACACACACAGATTTACTTACACTCACACAGATTTACTTACACACACACACAGATTTACTTACACTTGCACACAGATTTACTTACACTCACACACAGATTTACTTACACACACAGATTTACTTACACTTGCACACAGATTTACTTACAGTCACACACAGATTTACTTACACACACACACACACACACACACAC
>JABUQX010027417.1:60000-62500 GCA_015478945.1 Trachelipus rathkii | reverse complement strand
TTTTGAATGTGAGGTGTAAAGGTGAAGTTGGCGTCGAATGTTATACTGAGAACTTTGGGTGTTTTGTTTAGGCCCTAAACTTTAGGAGGATGATGGATTCATTTAAAGTTACTTGCGTGGGAATGATGATTGGGGTCTGTCAGTGGTGATCAAGATTATAAATGATTTCTCGGCATAGGCTGACATTTTGTTGAAAGACAATCAAACTTCTAGATAATTTAGGTATTTCTGAGTGTGAATTGTAGCGATGGGTACCGAGGGGGGTCTGGTATGGTTATGGTTATGTCATATGCGTAGGTTATAAGTTGTGAATTTGGAAATTGGGGGTGGGGATGTAAGCTGAAAAGGTTAAACAGGCATGGAGACAGATTGGAGCCCTGAGGGACTCTGTTTCTTAATTTTTCGATTTTTGAGGTTTGATGTTTGAGGTTTGATGCTTCCAGATATGAAATTAGCTAGCCATTTTTTATAATTGTTAGGAAAGGGTGAGTTTAGGATTTTTTGAATGAGTATGTGTCTTGGTACTGTGTTTAAGGCTTTACTAATGTCGATGGCTAGAAGTATTGTTCTGTGGGATGGAGTTTTGTTAAATCCATTTATGGTGTTTTGAGTCATGGTTGTTAGAGCTGTTGAGTTAGAGTGGGATTTTTTTAAGCCATGCTGATGATTTGGGGAGTGAAAGTGGGGTTGGATTTTGGCGAGTATGATCTTCTCCATTAGTTTGCACAAGGAGGAAAGAAGGGATATGGGTTGATATGAGGGAGGGAGGTTGGGGTCTTTTCTGGGTTTTAATTTAGGTTTAACTATTGCGTTTTTTCAGTATGGAGGGATATAGTTGTGTGACCAAGATATGTTGAAAATATTTGTAATAAATGAAATATTGGTTTGTCCAAAGTGTTT
Organism: Trachelipus rathkii; assembly: GCA_015478945.1. Taxonomy (NCBI): domain Eukaryota; kingdom Metazoa; phylum Arthropoda; class Malacostraca; order Isopoda; family Trachelipodidae; genus Trachelipus; species Trachelipus rathkii. The sequence goes on along the minus strand of JABUQX010027417.1, from coordinate 61,600 downwards.
AATGTGAGGGATAGAAATGTTGTCTGGGCCAGAAGCTGGGGAGTTTTTTAAGATTTTGATTAGTAAAGTAATTTCTTGGGTAGTGAATGTGGGATTGGGAATGATTTCTATTTTTTTTTAAGATTGCGTATTATCTTTCAGTTATTTGAGTGAGTGAGTGGGTTTGTTGGAGATATTGGAGTAGTGCTGTGCAAGGATATTGCAGTGCTGTTTGGGGGAAGGGAGAGAGTTATTTTGTCTTCTTAATGCTTCGTTTGTAGGTGGGGGGTTGTTTCGGGAGTTGGGAAAAAGCTTTATAACCTGCCATGCTCTTTTTCTTCAGGCCTCTTCATGTTGCCAGTTAGGTGTTTTTTTTTAAATTTTTCTGTTTTATAGATGAAGATGAGATTGGAGTTTGTGTATTTAGGGAGCTAATTTGGGCAGTTAGATCTAGGGTATAAATTTTTTGATGTCTAATGATGTTTCTTTGTTTTATCAGGTTGCAGATTTCAGGTGTTAATGAGGGGTTGTAATGTTTTCTATGGCCTTTTGGTATGTAAAGGTTGGAGGCTTTATGTATTACTTTGGTGAGTTTATCTATGGTCTTATGTAGGGAGAGGGAGTTGTTGATTTCTAGTAGAGGTAGGTGTGTTTCTATGTATTGGGTGAATTTTTGCCAATTTGCCTTTTTGTAGTTTGTAAAGGTTGAAGTTATTTTGGGGTTGAGTATTTTTGTTGTTGTATATGTGATTATTATTGGGACGTGGTCTGATGGGAGATCTATTTCTGTGTTCCATGTTATGTTGGTGAAAAGAGAAGGAGAGGAGAAAGTGATGTCTGGGGATGTTTGGGTTTGGTTTGCTTGTGGTGGAATTCGGGTGGGGAGGTTGTTGTAATTTAGTATATTTAAGGTATCAAGTTCATCGAGAATGTGAATTCCTCGGTTATCTGTGAGGTATTTCCTGTACCAGGCTGTGTGATGGGCGTTAAAGTCGCCTCCTATTTTATTAAATTGTTAATTGTTTTGATAGGATGTAAGCTGGGTTTTTAAATATTCGGACAATGTTAAGATGTGAGATGGGGATATATATGTTTCATATGTTGTGGAAGATATTATTGATGAGGATAGTAAATGATTGGATGTTGAAGTTAGTGGTCATTTAATAGGTTAGTGGTTTCTGGTGTAGTGTTATGGTAGGATAGGTTGTTTTTAATTAGTGTTAATAGGGTGTGGTTTTCTGGTTGAGTGTCTGAATAAATGGAGTCATATCCATAAAATGGTGTTCTTGGGGTATTTTGTGGTGTATGAGCTTCTTGTATTAGAGCTATGTCAATGGTGTTTGTAGAGGAAAGCTAGAATTTCTGAATGTTTGTTGTTTAAGCCATTTATATTAATTTGAAGGATTTTTATTGTTAAATTATTATTGTTCAAGTTGTTTAGTGGTGGGGAAGTTGTAGGGGGTAACAAATGAGGCAAATCCATGTGTGGTTTTGTTGGGGCCTTGTAGTAAAAGGGGAACATTTGTTTTCATGGATCCATCTATTGCAGTGGAAACGCTTTATAAATGGTTGTTTTTTTGTAATGCGTTCGTTGCAGATGGGACATACTGTATATACTATG